>PITA01005552.1:0-109329 GCA_004023965.1 Spilogale gracilis | reverse complement strand
CGTAAAGCCTTTCCTGGTTGTCTCCTGCTATGTAACAAACCTAATGAAAGATCCAAAATTAAAAATAAGATAAAAGGTGGCTAGTCCTTTTACCAAGCATGTTTTGTTCATCAGGGGTCAGTTTACTTCATGTGTCTTAAATGTTCAGCCATCCTAGACCATTTCAAAAGTGAGTCAGTTTCGAAAACTGTTACTGCTTCCAAATATTGGGAGTACATTTATTGCATAAAGAAATTGAGGAAGGGGGGGAGTGATAAAAAACAAGATGAAAAATTGGGAAATGAAAATGATTTTAATATGTTTTTGAGCACAACGAATTCTTAAATAGGTTTGACATCATCATCAGCCTCTGTGCTTTTTCTTATTGGCCACAGTGGTGTCCAAGTATATTACAAAAATTAAGATAAATTATGTAGAAGTGCCTGAGTCAGATTTTGGCACATGGTAGGTGTATGAGAAATATTCGCTGAGTGTGAACCGAGGTGGCGTCAGCTGCGCGGCAGCAGGTGGTGCGCGGTGACCAGGATGGGCGTCCTCCCCAGCGCCGAGCTCAGAGACACGGGCGGTCTCTTTGTCCCGCAGAGGAGCAGGGGGGAAGAGGCCCCTCCGCTCTGGCCCTGTGCAGGGCCTCAAGCTATTAATACTAGCTACCATAAATAACTCGGCTTGACACTGCCATGCTTCTAGGCCATCATGTTTTCATAATGTTAGAGAATCTATGAACGCGAAATGAGTTTTTAAGCATCTTAATATGTGTTTTACCTCAGAGGTCTTTTAACGATGAGATAACAAAATCTCCTAACAAGTGGTCACTTCCATAAATCATTATCGTTGAGCATTTGCCAAAAGGCAAATACCTGACAAATTGCCCTCGCTCTGCCCTGCGCTCGCTTTCTCTCTGTGTTTTGTCACTAGAGTATTAGTAAGAACATTTTTCACTAATACTGCAGTAAGAAAGCCTCTCTCAAAATCACATGGAGCACATTGTAAGCTGACCTACTGTCACTGGAAGTAAATACAAACTGCTCTGGAGTTTAGCTAGCTAGATGGCTAAGAAGCTCAGAGTAGAGGGTGGGGAATTGATCTGAAAGGATGTGTGCGCACGCGTACTTGGCACGCGACTGAAGACGGCTCACAGCCCAGCTGGATGGTCCCTGCTGCAGGGACACATTGGAGCCTCCCCCTAGCTCTTGTCTCCCCTTTTCTAAGCTTGTATAAGTTCCTTGTTGCTTCCAACATGCAATTATTATTTTTTAAGGCAGTGGTTTTCAACTGGGGGATGATCTTGCCTCCCAGGGGACATTTATCATTATCTGAAGACATTTATGGTGGTCACCGTGTGGTACGGTGCCGCAGACATCCAGTGGGTTGCCGCGGGCGGATTAAGCGTATCCTGACAGGATTCATATATTCACATACCTCAAATGGGATAGAAGAGAAACAGAACTTGCTACCTCTTACTCTCTTTCTGCCGTGTGAGGATACAACGAGAAGACATTAGTCTCTAAACGAGGAAGAGGACCTTTACCAAAAACTCAACCATGTTGGCACCCTGGGCGTGGTCTTCTTGCCTCCTGAACTGTGAGAAATAAATGTGTAGTGGTTAAGCCATCCAGTCCACAATACTAAGCACCTTACCTAAGACATGACTACAGCCCAGAGATGTTGCTGAACAGCTTCCCACAACAAATGACATGTCCCAGAATGCCGACAGTGCTGAGGTTGGGAAACCCAGGAATGAATGCTGGTTCGAGAGAATGCCACAGCTCAGGGAAGGGAACTTGTTACGAGAGAAAGTCAGCACTTGTATTTCCTGGGAGCATTTTGTTAGCTGCCTCGTTGCAGTTTTGCAATGTTGATTTTGACTCAAGAGGAAGCAAAGCTCAGCCTGAGTGGGAGATGCAGATGTGGACTGTCTTAATTATGAGACGTTTCCTCTGCCAAGGACACAGGAGAGTCCAATTTGTGCATTTACACAAGTAGAAAACATTTAAATGATCCATCCTCTTGGTTTTACTTTTTTTCTGAAAGGAGTCCTTATAAGAAATTTCATTCACCTTAACCATAGCCAGAGAATTCTCTAGTGGGAGCTCTTTAACTTATCAGGAAAGACTAAATCTCAATGGAAAGTATTGCATACTTTTCTGCTAGAGGTTCCCTTCCAAACACGCCAGGCCAGGGTGTTGTCTGGGAGCACCTGATACTCAAAAGTGTAGGCCAGCAACGAGGACTCTTCCTCGGAGCTTGTTATGAATGCAGAATCTCGGGCCCAGCCCGGACCTCCTGACTTGGATTCTGCATTGTGACCAGGTCTAGGAGTGGGGTTTACTCTATGCACATTAAAGATCGAGAAGCAGCACAAGGCTATGCTAATGAAGCCCTAATTTTTGAGACTGTGAGTAAAATGGATTTTACTCTTAGCCAAATATGTGGGCATAGTGTTTACTGTATTAGGCTGGTTGAATTACCTTTTAAGCTTTAGTGTTCTCATTTGTAAGAAAAAAGAGGGAGGATGAGAGAATCTGTAGGTTCTTTTCCACTTCTGACATTGTAGGTAACATATTTTTTCCAGTGTAAACATAATTGATAATGATGTTGTCCTGGTGACTGTAAGCTTGAGAAAAAGAGAGTTTCTAGCCCCAAATGCACAAACGCATGTTAATTAATAGTCACTATATTCTTATGCAAAATATTCCACCTCCAGCCTTGAAACTGAGCCTACTGAAGAGGGGTGTGCCTCTTGGTTGGCACTAGGCCTACTCTCTATGGATTCTTTGCCTCCTTGGTTGCATGAACTCCATGGCTAAATTAACCCATTACCAAGTACCACCCTTGTCTGTACAAGCAGGCTCTGTCTAGGGGCTCTTCTGCAATGCCTACTTAATCCTCATTCCCCCTATGTGAGTCCTTAAGCAGAAGTGGCCCAGCTCCCTTCCTCCAGCCAGTGTCATTTAAAAACAGAAAGGCTGGGTTGAGGTGTAGAAAGACCTATCCGCATAACTTGCAAAGATGAAAACTTTCTGCAGTTCACCCTCTTTCCAGAGCTACTTCTGAAGATTAATTTGGAGAAACGGTATTTTGCTTTTTTGTATGCACAGTTCAAGCAAGATCACAGCCGTGAGCCCAATTATAGACCGACCACATCTCTATTCCTGTGATGTACTGGGGGACCCGTAAAGTTAATTTTTCTCTGGAAAAGAGGTGTTAATTAAAGCAGGAAAATTTATCTTTACTATAAACCAGTTCATACAAAAAGCCAGAAGTTTATTGTGCTGGTAGTCAGGTATCAGCTGCTCTAGGATCTGGAGATGGAGGTATGTCCCATTTCTTCACTTCCCAAATCAAAGGAGAACGGGACTGCCATCCACCAGATGAGTTCAAGTCGAGTATATTTCCTATCCCCAGATCGGTGAAGACTCGGGGGGCTTATGTCTTGCTTCTGCTGCAGGTGGTGAGGAGGGAGACGCAGGCTAGCGGTGACAGCAGCCTCGGAGCTGGTCCTCATGTTGGGTTCTGGCCGACAGCCCAGATGTATACAGCTTCCTGCTTGGCCCAGTGGGGCTCTGCACAGAAGGATTAGTCCCCTCTTACTATCCCACAAGGTAGAGGTTGGACCTTAGAAGACTCTAGCCCTTCAGCTTCCAAGAAGGAGAAAGTTTATCTCTCATTCCTCACTAATGTGGCTCAGTAGTCACCTCCTCATGCCGCTCTGTGAACAGGGCATATGCAGAAAAGACAAATGGGGGTAAAGTTCCCAGTAGGACTGTCTGTTCTCTTAGAATGTTAATTTCAGACTAATCACCCACATGTAAGCAGAGAAACAGCTGTTCTTCTGAGTCAACTAGGGAATTTAGAAAACAGATCCATCTCTGGGAGAGCAAATCTGTACTTTTTAAAAATGTTCTGTGAGTGTTTCAGGTGCTCAGCTTGGTTTGGAAATGCCTGCAGGAGGAAGAAAGCATGAAATGGGAAACCCAACTATCCAGCTATTTGGCTCTGTCACTTACTATCCCTATAAATTCAGGCAAATAACTCTCCGTCTCTGAGGCTATTTTTGTTTTACTTTTTAAAATTCCATGTGCTGTGTAAAAAAAACCCATACATCACCGTCTGTCTTCTATCATAATGATAAAAATTATAGAGAATAGTTATTAATGCTGGTACATTTTTAAACACTGCAGTAGGATTTGTATTGCTACAATCTTTGAGAGCAGTTGGCAATTATCTTTCAATATTTTAAATCTACATATCCTCTGATGGTGGTCTTTCAATATGAAGAATTTATCAAACAGCAACATCTCCAAAAGTGTACAGAGATGTACACATAAAGATGATTATTTCCACATTGTCAGTAAAATAGTAAAAATTACAAACCTAAATTCCCACTAATAGGGGACAGATTGGATAATCTGTGACATATGCATAAAATAAATCACTACCCAAATTCCTAGAAAGAAAAAGTTGAATTATATGTACAATCATGCAGTTGACAGTGTGTTAAGTGAAAAAGCTTCACACATATGCACACATGCAATACATGGGAATGATATTTTTTAAAGATTTTATTTATTTATTTGACAGAGAGAGACCACAAGTAGGCAGAGAGGCAGGCAGAGAGAGAGGAGGAAGCAGGCTCCCTGCTGAGCAGAGAGCCCGATGTGGGGCTCGATCCCAGGACCCTGAGATCATGACCTGAGCCGAAGGCAGAGGCTTTAAGCCACTGAGCCAACCAGGTGCCCAGGAATGATTTTTTATGAATACAAAGAACTCTATCTCAGAAGAGTGGTTAGAGGAGATGATATTTTGTGTTGTATGCATTCCTTAACCTGAACTTCTTGCAATAGCAGGTCCAACTTTTACAAACGTGATTAACATTTTCCCTTTTACATTGGGCATAATATATATTTTATATATATAAAATCTTTATATAATATATATATAAAGATTTTATTTATTTATTTGACAGAGAGAAACACAGCCAGAGTGGAAACACAAGCAGGGGGAGTGAGAGAGGGAGAAGCAGGCTTCCCGCCAACCAGGAAGCCCGATGTGGGGCTCGATCCCGGGTCTCCAGGATCATGACCTGAGCCAAAAGTAGTCGCTTAACCAACTGAGCCACCAAGGCGCCCCTGGGCATATATTTTGTAAGCTAAAGCAAATAATGAAGATGAACAAATTTTGATTATATTACTAATCCTAATGTTTTGTAATCAACATTATCATTATGTGAAATTGACTGCATCACAACCTCTCTTCTTGGTCTCTGTAAGAATTATTGTCTCCCTTTGAACTCACTGTGTCTGTCAGGGGATCTGTTCTAGCCAGGATTGACAGAGCAGAGAACTCTTTACTAATTTCATGGGGGCAGTTGGGAAAGAGACAGATAAAGGCTTTAGGCTGGACTTCTCAGATAATTCTACCATTTAATTCCATTTCCTAGGCCATCTCCAACACTGCACCCTTCTGAAATGCTCCTTCTATTAGTGGTTTTAAGACAGGGGGCATTTGGCTCTAGCTGGAGAAATTTTTGGTTGTCCTATTTGGAGGTGGGGGTTATTGGGATTTATGAGGGAGAGGCCAGGGATGCATCTAAGCATCTCACGGTGCACACACCAGCTGTCCCCACAAGGAAGAAATACCTGTCCCCAAATGTCAATAATGCCACAAAGGAGAAAACTTGTTCCCATCAAGACAAAAGGAGCATTCCTTTTAAGCTGTTGGGGAAATTCTGCGCTAGCCTCATAAACTGATCTTCTACCGCTGATAACTATCTTTTTTGTCCAGGTTTATTGACATATAATTTATCAATAAAATTATAAGATATTTAAAGTATACAATGTTAGGATTTGATGTATGTATAAATTTTGAAAGGATTGCCTCCATTGAGTTCATTAACACATAATAAATGACCTTAAGCGTTTACCCCAATTCCCCCTTTATTGAGGAGAACATTTAAATTCTACTTTCTTAGTAAATCTCAATTATAGAATACATTATGACCAGCTCTAGTCAGTATGTCATACATTAGATCCTCAGACCTTATTTATCTTATAGCTGAAAGTTTAGACCCTTTTATCTACCTCTCCCCATTTTTCAGACACTCCCACCTCCGGCAACCACTTTTCAAAACTTTTGTTTTTGAATTTCTTTTTTTCTATTAAACATAATGCAGTATTTGTCCTCTGTCTTTTTATTTTCCCCTCAGGATAATGCTCTTCAGGTCATCTGTGTTGTCAACAGGATTTTCTTCTTTTAAGATTGAATAATATTCTATTGTATTTATATGACACATTTCCTTGATCCATTCATCCTTCAACAAACAGATTGTTTCCATTCATTAGCTATAGTGATCCATTCTGCAGTGAACAAGGGAGTACAGGTAGCTCTAAAAGATAATGGTTTCATATCTTTAGACTATATACCCAGAAGTGGGATTTTTGGATTATGTGGTATTTCTAGTTAAAATTTCTTGAGGAACATCCATACTGTTTTCCATACTGGCTGTAGCAATTTCTGTTCCCACAGTATGTAAAGGTTCCCT
Organism: Spilogale gracilis; assembly: GCA_004023965.1. Classification (NCBI taxonomy): domain Eukaryota; kingdom Metazoa; phylum Chordata; class Mammalia; order Carnivora; family Mephitidae; genus Spilogale; species Spilogale gracilis. The sequence continues at coordinate 102,788 of PITA01005552.1, read as the reverse complement.
TTTCCCTACATTCTTGCCTGCATTTGTTTTCAATTGTCTTTTTGATAATAACCGTTGTAACAGGTGCAAGGTGATAGCTCATTATGCTTTCGATTTGCATTTCCCTGATGATTGGTGATGTTGAACATCATTACATCTCCCTATCAGCCAGCTGTATGTATTTTTTTTTTAAGATTTTATTTATTTGACAGAGAGAAACACAGCCAGAGAGGTAACACAAGCAGGGGGGGTGAGAGAGGGAGAAGCAGGCTTCCCACCAAGCAGGGAGCCCGATGTGGGACTCCATCCTGGGTCTCCGGGATCACGACCTGAACCAAAGGCAGTCGCCTAACCAACTGAGCCACCCAGGCGCCCCAGCCAGCTGTATGTATTTTTTGGAAAAATGTGTATACAGGTCCTTTTCCATTTTTTATTTGGGTTATTTGTGGGGTTTTTTGCTCTTGAGTTTTAGGAGTTCTTGTGTATTTTGGATATTAACTCCTTCCTGGATGTGGGGTTTGCTAATATTCTCTCCCACTGTGTAGGTTGTCTTTGCATTTTGTTGATTGTTTCTTTTGTGGAGAAGAAGCTTTTCATTGTAATGTAGTCCCACTTGTTTATTTTTGTTTTTGTTGCCTTTGATTTTTTTTTGAACTATTTTATTTAAATTCAATTAGTTAAAATACAGTGTATCATTACTTTCAGATATGGAATTCAATAATCATTTGCATATAATGCCCAGTGCTTGTTACATCATGTGCCCTCCTTAATGTCCATCACCCAGTAACCCTTTCCCACCCACCCATGTCCCCTGTGGCAACCCTCAGTTTTGTTTACTGTAGTTAAGAGTCTCTTTTGGTTTGCTTCCCTCTCTCTTTTTACCTTATTTATCTTCCTTCCCTTCCCCTATCTCCTCTGTTTTGTTTTTTAAAAAATGTCTTTCCTTTTTTTTTGACAGAGATGTTTATTTTTCTATTATTATTAATTTTTATTTTTTCCATAACCCAGCCACCCTATCCCTCCTCCCAACCCCCCAGCAACCCTCAGTTTGTTTTCTGAGATTAATAGTCTCTTATGGTTTGTCTCCCTCCCTGATCCCATCTTGTTTCATTTTTTCCCTCCCTCCCTACCACATCTCCCTGCCCTGCCTCTCAAGTTCCTCTTATCAGAGAGATCATATGATAATTGTCTTTCTCTGATTGACTTCTTTTGCTCAGTGTAATATTCTCTACTTCCATCCACATTGATGTAAATGGCAAAATTTCATCTTTTGATAGCTGCATAATAGTCCAGTGTGTGTGTGTGTGTGTGTGTGTGTGTGTGTGTGTGTGTGTGTGTGTATGCGTGTGTACCACCATCTTCTTTATCCATTCATCTGTCTATGGACATCTGGGTTCTTGTTGCCTTTGCTTTGGTGTTAAATCCAAAAAAATCATTGTCAACACCAAAATTGAGATTACTCCCTATGTTTTCTTCCAGGAGTTTTAAGGTTTCAGGTCATTTTCATCTCTAATCCACATTTAGTTGGTTTTTATGTATGGTGTAAGATACAGATCCAGTTTCCTTCACTTACATACTTACATGTCAATACACAGTTTCCCCAGCACCACTTATTGAAGACACTATCCTTTTTTCATTGGGTATTCCTAGAACTGTCATCAAATACTAGTTGACCATTTATGCACAGGTTTATTTCTGGGCTGTCTATTCTGGTCTATTGAATCTATTGTCTTTTTTTTTTTTTTTTAACCAGTGCCATACTGTTTTGATGACTCTGTGATATAGTTTGAAATCAGGAAGCATGTTTGTTATTTTTTCTCAAGATCCCTTGGCTCTTCAAAATCTCTTGTGATTCCATACACATTTTAGGGCTTTTAAAAAACCTATTTATGTGAAAACTGCCATTTGAATTTTGAAGGGGTTGCATTGAATCTGTAGGATATATTAGGTGGCATGGACCTAAAAAAGAGTAAAAATACTCTTTTTTAATCCATGAAAATATATCTTTACATTTACGTCATCTTTAATTTCTTTTGTCAGTATCTTATTGTTTTCATCTTTTACATCTTTCACCTCCTTGATTAAAATTGTTCCTCAGTATTTCATTTTTTAATGTATTCTTACTGTTTCATTTTCTTTTTCTGATAGTTCATTATTAGTATACAGAATGCCACTGATTTTTTGTATCCTGCAACTTTACTCAGTTCATTTATTCTAACAATTTTGGAGTGGAATCTTTATCTGCAAATTTTACTTCAGGTTTTCTAACTTGGATGGCTTTTAACTTATTTTTCTTGCCTGAATGCTCTGGCTAGGACTTCCAGTGCTACATTGAATAAAAGTACCAAGTGTAGGCATCCTTGCTGTATTCCTGAACTTATAGGAAAAGTTTTAGCGTTTCACCATTGAATATGATATTGATTGTGGGCTTGTCATATATGGCCTTTATTATGTTGAGATATGTTCTGTTTATACCCAGACTGTTGAATGATTTTATCATGAAAGGATGTTGTGTATTTTAAAATGCTTTTTCTGCCTCTATTGAAATGATCATGTGATTTTTATCCTTCATTTCGTTAATGTGGTGTTTGACACTGATTGATTTATGAATGTTAAATTGTCTTTGCATCCCTGGAATAAATGCCACTTGATCATGGTATGTGATCCTTTTAATGTATTGTTGAATTCAGTTTGCTAATATTTTATTGAGTATTTTTGCATATATGTTCATCAGGGATATTAGCTTGTAATATTCTTTTCTTAGAGTGCTCTTATCTGGCTTGAGAATCAGGATATTGCTATTCTCATAAGATGAGTAGAAGTTTTCTCTCTTCATTTTTTTTTTTTGAAGAGTTCAAGAAGATTTGATAGTAATTTTTCTTTGTGTGTTGGGTAGAATTCACCAGTGAAACCGTCTGGTCCTGAATTTTTCTTTGTTGGGAAGCTTTTAATTACTGATTTAATCCCCTTGCTAATAATTGGTCTATTCAGATTTTCTGTTTCTTAATGAGTTAGTCTTGGTAGGTTATATATTTCTATGAATTTATCCATTTCTTCTGGGTTTTCTAATTTTTGGCATATAATTGTTTATAGTAGTCTCTCAAGGATTTTTAATTTCCGTAGTATCATTTGCAGTGTCTCCTCTTTCATTTTTAATTGTGTTTACCCAAATCATCTCTTACTCTGTTTTTCTTGAGTCTAGCTAACGATTTGTCTATTTTGTTCATCTTTTCAAAACCCAGCCCTTAGTTTCATTGATCTTTTCTATTGTCTTTTTAGTCTCTATTTTATTTCCACTCTGATCCTTGTTATTTCCTTCCCTTTGTAACTTTGCCCTGAGTTTGTTCTTCCTTTTCTATTTCTTGAACTGTAAAGTTAGGTTGTTTGCTTGAGATCTTTCTTATTTTTGGTGTAGATGTTTATTGCTATAAGCTTTCTTAGAATTGCTTTTGTTGCATAAATTTGGTATGCAGTATCTCCATTTTAATTTATCTTAAGATATTTTTCATTGTATTTTGATTTCTTCTTTGAACCACTGAGTTTCAGGAGTCTGTTGTTTAATTTCTTCATGTTTGAAAATTTGGGGTGTTTCTTCGATTTTTTTAATTTTAATTTTTTAAGATTCTCTTAGAGAGAGAGAGAGAGAGAGAGAGAGAGAGAGAGAGAGAGTGTGTGTGTGTGTGTTTGTGTGTGTGTGTGTGTGCAGGGTGAAGGGCAGAGAGGGAGGAAGAAGGAGAGGGAGTCTCCAGCACACTCTGGGTTGAGTGTGGAATCTGACAGAGGACTCAACCCCACAACCTTAAGCTCATAACCTCAGCCAGAACCAAGAGTCAGATGTTCAACTGACTGAGCTACCCAACACTCCTTTAGTCTTCTTATTTTAATTGATTTTCTAGTTTCTTAACATTATGAATAGAAAAAAATGCTTAGGGGACACCTGCATGGTTCAGTCACTTGGACGTCTGCCTTCAACTCAGGTCATGATCCCAGGGTTCTGGGATCAAGCTCCAAGCTTCTCCCTCTGCTGCTCCCTCTGCTTATGCGCACTCTCTCTCTTGCTGACAAATAAATAAAATATTAAAAAGAAAATTTAAAATGCTTGATATATTTCAGTTTCCTTAAACTTATTAAGACCTATTTAATGGCCTCACATACAATCTATCCTGGAGAATGTTCTATGTACATTTGATAAGAGTGTGTTCTCCTGCTTTGGAATGGAATTTTCTATAAATATCTGTCAGATATGACTGCTCTAATTTGTAGTTTGAGATTTTTCTCTCTTTCTTTTTTCTTTTTCTTTTTCTTCTTCTTCTTTTTTTTTAATCTGTTTTGGAGAGAGACAGGGAGTGAGCCAGGGCAGAGGCAGAAGGAAGGAAAGAATCAGGAGAGAATCCTCAAGCAGACTCCCTGCTGAGAATGGAGCCTTATGTGGGGCTTGATGCCAGGTCCCTGAGATCATTATCTGAGCCCAAATCAGGAGTCGGATGGTTAACTGAGACTGAGCCATTCATTGTTGAAAGTCAGATATTGAAGTCCTATTGTATTACTATTTATTTCTCCCTTCAGATCGGTTAATATTTGCTTTATATATTTAAGTTTTCCTATGTTGGTTGCATAAATCTTTAATAATGTATATCCTTCAGATGAATGGACCACTTATCATTCTATAATGATCTTTGTGTCTCTAGTTGCAATGTTTGGCTTAACATCTATTTTGTCTGATAAGTATAGCTACCCCTGCTTTCTTTTGGCTTCTATTTTCATGGGTTATCTTATTTTTCCCTTTAGTTTCAGCTGATGTGTATCCTTAAATCTAAAGTATGTCTCTTGTAGACAGCATGGAGTTGGCCCTTATTTTTATATCCATTCTGCCACTGTGTCTTATGATTGTAGAATTTTAATTCATTTATATTTAAAATAATTATTGATAAGTATGGTCTTACTGTTGGCATTTTATTAATTTTTTTGGTTGTTTTATACATCATTCCATTCTTCCTCTCTTGTTCTCTTGCTTTCTGATTGGATGATTTTTTTTTATGGTAGTACACTTAGTTTCCTTTATCTTTTGTAGATTTACTTTAAATTTTTGCTTTGTGGTTATCATAAGGCTTACATGAAACAGTTTATGTTTATAGTAGTCTATTTTAAGTTGGTAACAACTTAACTTTCAGTGTATACAAGGCTATGAATGTTAACTCTCCCTATGTACATTTTATGTTTTGATGTCATAATTTATGCATTTTTAATATGTGTATCAATTAAGAAATGGTTATAGTTATTTTTAATACTCCTTTATCTTTATATGAACATTATAAATGATTTACCACCTTCGTAACTTTAGAGTATTCTGAAATTAATTATATATTTACATTTATCAGAAAGTTTTATACTATCATTTGTTTTCCTCTTACTAACTGGCATCCTTTTGCTTCAGCTTGAAGAGCTCTCTTTAACCTTTCTGGTAAAGCCAGTCTAGTGGAGATGAATGCCTTCAGACTTCCTTTGTTTATCTTTCTCTTCTGAAGGACAGCCTTTCATGGTAGAGTATTCATGTTGGCATTTCTTTTCCTTTCAACACTTTGAATACATCTTCTCACTCCCTTCTGTCCTGCAAAGTTTATGCTGAAAAATCTGCTACTAGTCTTTTGAAGGTTCCCTTGTATGTAAAATGTTGATGTTTTACTGCTGCTTTTAAGATTATTTCCTTGTCCTTAACTTTTGACAATTTAATTTTAATGTGTCCTGGTGTGGGTCTCTTTAGATTCTTCTTATGTGGAATTCTATGGGATTCCTTGATCTGCATGTCTGTTTCTTAGCTTAGGAAAGTTTTTAGTCACTACTTCTTTGAGTAAGCTTTTTTGCCTTTTTGCTCTCTTCTTTTTATAGAGAAGATACACTTTCATCATAAACCCCAACCCTGACACAGCACCACACATTTGGGAGGGAACTCCCAATCCCCAGCTTCTTCCTGAGGAGCACAAGGTTTGGAGTCAACATTTAGTACTCAACTTTTAAGACTCCCATGTGAATGTTGATCCACTAAATTGTGTCCTATAAGTGCCATCACCTATTTTCTCTGCTCCTAATTGATTTTTTGTTTTTGTTAGTGTGGATGAATTCCACTGCTCTGTCTTCAAGTTTACTGAGCCTTTCTTTCACTTGATCTAGTCCATTTTTTAATGCCTCTATTGAAATTTTCAGTTTATTTATTATTTAGCTCTATGGTTTCCATTTGGTAATTTTTAGTATTTTCTGTTCCTTTGTTGAAATCTTTTGTTCATGTATTGCTCTCCTGATCTTGGTGAACATCTTTAAGACTGTTATTTTTGAACTATCTATCAAGTAAATTACATCTGTTTCATTAAAAATCTGTGTGTGGAGATGAATCTTATTCTTTTGTTTGAAAAATATTTTTTTTTCTTTTTTCTTCTGCTTGACTCCCTGTTGATTTCTGTGCATTAGATAAAACAGCCAGTTTCCAGGTCTCAACAGAGTGGCCTCAAGTAGGATATGAGCCTCATCTATCAGCTTGGCCTGAGCCCCTGGTTTTCTTTAAAGCTTTGCAATTGTCCAAGGTGCTATTTTTTTGTTTTTAGTGAATCCCAGTAATTGAAGGTGTGCCAAGACCCATCAACATCCAAAAGGAAAGGATTGCCTTCAGTGCCCAAATGTAGATTAAGGGGAAGCTGGAACCTCAGGCAGCAGCTGAAAATGTATATAGTTAAATCTCGTTCAGGGAAAACCAGGAGGTGGGTGTTTTCTCCTGATGTGTCTACTCTGGGCTCAGGTGTATAGCCATAGGAAGGTGATCCTGAGTGTGACAGTCTTGTTGGACTTGTGAATGGAAGCCCCATTAGGTACTAGAGCAGGTGTTCTAGGTACTCACTCCTTAGGTAGAAGGTGGGGTACAGCCATATGTACAAGCTCCATCCAGGGAGATACTGGTGACTTGGAGAAGGCTACAGGTAGTGAGAGAGGTGTCTATCAGTTTCCCTGGTCTTTAGTGATGATTGCAGCCAGCCCCTATATGTGTGCTAAATTAAATTCCTGGCTCTTAGGCAACATCTTTCAAAGTTTGCAGATGGACCCTTTCAGAGAAAGACTAGGAGGTGGGCAATTTTACCTGCCCTACACTGAATCCTACCTAGGGGGGATAGCCCTATGGAAAGTCCTTGCTTACTGTTAACAGCTGCTCCTTTGTTTGCTATTGTCTTATGGACACAATCATTGTTGCCTTTTTAGATGTTTTAGGGGCCTCCTTCTCAATTGGGAGTCTTCAAAGTTGAGTACTAAATGTTGACTCCAAACCTTGTGCTCCTCAGGGAGAAGCTGGGGATTGGGAGTTCCCTCCCAAATGTGTGGTGCTGTGTCAGGGTTGGGGTTTATGGTGAAAGTGTATCTCAGCCTTTCCTACCCATTTTGATGTTGGTGTTTTCTCCTTTGCCTGAGGTGGAGTAGTTGATTATTCATTTCTAGATTTCCTTTGTAGGTAATTGTTCCCTAACTGTAGATTTGATGTGTCTGTGGGATGTTCAGGAACGTCTGCCAGTTTTGATTGGCCTCCTCATTCATAACTATTGAATTTTTAGACATTTGTGGGTTTCTAACTGAACCAGTTAAGGAAGATGAAAGAATATGAATCCTCTAATGTGTACATTGGCACCATTATAAAACCAGGGGAAAAAAATCACGTGTCATGAACATCATTGACATTTTATTCCAAATGGAATTGCAAATGTTAACTGACCTCCCAGCATCAGTTATGTCTGGTACCACAGCATGTAGTCATCACGGTCAGAACCAGAATTATTTTTCTTTCTTTTTTTTACATTCTTTTTAAACATAGTCATTGCAATAAGTAAAAATTAATTTGATTAAGATAAGAACACATAAAGTAGTATAGCATAAAAAGAAAAATAAATGCAAGGTAACAGCAGTAAAAATATAAATAAGAGTTACAGAGAGGTAAAAATATAGCAGAAATGTGCATGTTACAAAGGCATAAATCATCACTCTAGTTGTCCCCTGATTTGGTTTTAAGCTTCCTGGTGTTCAAAATAAAAAGAGAGTCAATTACAGTTTGATGAGGAGAAAACATGCTGTTTTCCTAGTTCTAACACTAAAGAAAGCATATGGTCCTTTATAAGGAACTTAAATACATCCCTTGCAGTAAATGCCATAATATATTTCTGAAAACTTCTTTTCCTAGCACCCCTCAACAGAAACTAAGATCAAAAACACCAAAAGAAAACTCAGTGAAACTCTCTTAGCAGATGGTCAAAATAATAGGGCTAAACTACAAAGAGTTTTTTTGATGGTCATTCTTGACCAAAAGAAAAATTTAGACTGAGTTTATATGTGATATATATAAGAGACCATACAGAGAATACTTCGGGTGTGAAAGTAACATTAAACTCTTCCATGTAGTGAAAAGCTAGCTTGGGGAATCTGTGTACTGAGGCAGAAAAATGGCAGGTAATTTTAATGTAAATGAGCATATCCTAGGTATGATAATCTTACCTATAAAATAAGAACTCTGAACCATAGGAACAATCCAGGAGAAGAGCCTGAGAAATTTTGCCATAGCTTAGATTTTTCTCAAAGTATTTTCCTCGGAATAACTAGCATCATGTGATGAGCTCTGAAAATTGTCCCAGCGTCAAATAAGTTTGGAAAATATTACACACTGGATCTCTTGCGTAATTACGATGCACAGTAAGACATTAGAGACTTGTAATCAAGGAATCTGATTAACTTTTCTTGGCCTAATGTTTCCCAAACTTACTCATCAAATCCACATGTTAACATCTTGTGTGACTAATATTCTATAAAACACACATTGCAGAATTTCATAGTTGCAGAAGACATTGACTCAATGTGCTCTTAAGATTAAAATAGCTTTTAAAATGTCATTATGAAGAATGTTCTAGGAAATGAAACAATGGATGTTAACTCAAAGCTCGTGCACACCCACAACCAGAATAGGATTCTGGTAAATCTATTTCAAACAAATATAAGATGGAAGTCTGGCTTCCTCAAAACACCAAAAAGCTAGTGAAAAATTGTATATTGAATATCTCTAACATGGAAAAAAAACAAACCCAGAAGTCAAGTTCCTTTCTATACTATTAAATCCATTTGGTAAGTTGATTTTTAAATGAATGTTTAAATGCTGTCATTTCTGAATTCAAGAAAAGCATGGGAGTCTATGATCTAAACATTCTCATACTTTTGTTTTAAACTGAAATGTTCTCATAACATTTTCAGTGTCCAGTTTGCAGTTAAGGACCTTGATACATATATGACTATAAGAAAAAGTTTTTTAAATAGCCTTTGTGCAGAAGCACACAGTAATTTCGCAGGAAGGATTATATTCTGTCAAGAGCGAAGACCTATCTTGAACATCCTAGCTGATATGAATGTTCAGTGGGAGACATTGTAGTTCATATCTCATTTGAATAAAGGTGAGAAACCTCCTGAATGATAGGTCAGTTCAATGGTCAAATCATTCTTAAATCTAGTGTTACTTGCTAGACAAATGAGGGACATTTTAGGTAGACCAAGCATTAATTTTCGCCCATTGTGGTCTCAGTTTCCCCAACTATAGGAATAATAATTCCTCAATAGTAATTTTAAATAGTAAAAAGGTTCCAAAATAGTATTCCCACCTTTCTATCTGAGAATTAATCCAGTTTAGCACCTGACCTTCAAGAGAACTTGGAGCTGCTTTGTTCATGTTGTCAAACCAGTGAGTCAGCTCTTGTTGGGGCCTATCATAGGCTACCCTGAAATATTTTTTTTCCAAGTTCAAACTTGGAAGTTGGAAGACAGATGTCTCGAGCAGAGTCTTTGATGCCTTCAGTTAGTAACTGTGTGGCTAGTTTTTAGAGTCTTTCTTTTCCATAAAAACTCAACTATACTGTAGTAGTCAGAATCAATTCTGAAAATGAATGTAAAATTACGATGCAAATACAGCATTAAACAAATGTAGGCTACACTGTGCTCAGAAAAAAAAAAAAAGGTTTACTGACAGTTTTGGATGGCTTACTCTCTTTTTAAAAAATTCCATTTCTTGAACACATGCTTCTTGCCGCTTACTCTCTTTTAATGATCTTTTTAAGAACGTACTACTTGATAACATCAGGTATAGGTAAAAAAGATTTTTTTTCACACATAAGCACTTGAGACACATAGCTGTAAAAAGCATGCTCAAAATGGTTTTGTTAATTTTAAATGCAGAACAAAAACTCTTATGGACATCTATCTGACACTACTTGTGTAATGTGTAACTTACTGAAGTAAAGCCATTTTTCTCTTAGGAATTAGGCCAATTTTTAGGATTATTTGGAAAGACCAGACACATTTATCAGGACCCTTCTTCAGAAACACGTGCGGGGCTGTAAGCTATGTATTTCCTGGCTTCTGACCTGAGTGAAACATCTGGAAAAGCCAAAGCTGTAGTGAAACTCTGAGTTGGCTGTGTGCTTGCACATTTCTTTGCAATGCCAAGGCAAGACTGGAGCCCATCAGGCACTGCTATCATCCTCATAAGTGGAGGTCCTTTGTAGGCCCAGATGTATCTGAGGGTGGAGAGGAAGTATGGGGAGCACTGCCAGATCTTCCTGATCTTACCCACCCCAACACACACACAAAAATTCCCAAAAGGCCAAGGAGAGGTATAGAGAACAGCTTTTCTTTTCTTCTCTAAATGTGATTACAGTGGAGGGGTAAATATTTTTTTCCCAATGCATCCCTTGCCTTATGAAAATTTATAACCTCTGTATAAGTTTTCTATTGACTTAAAACAGCACAAATGTATTGTATTGCAGTACAGGAGGTCAGAAGTCCTAAAATCAAAATGTCAGTAGAGCCGCCTTCCATCTTGCCTAGGGGAGAATTGGCTTCCTTGCCCTCTCCTGCTTCCAGAAGCGTCCTATATTCCTTGGCCTGTGGACTTCCATCTTCAAGGCAAGCAGCAGAGTATCCTTAAATCTCTCTCTCTCTCTCTCTCTCTCTCTCTCTCTCTCTCTCTCTCTCTCTCTGTTTCATTCACCTTAGCTTCTGTCATCACATCTCTTTCTCTGACACTGACATTTCTGCCTTCCTCTTAGAGAGACTCCTCATTACACTGGGTACACAAAGATAATCAAAGATAGCCTTCCTATCCCCTAGTCCTGACCATAGTAACATCTGGGAAGACACCTTGGGCATCTAGTCTGGGGATTCGAATATGAACATCTTTGGTGGGGCACTGTGGGGTGAGGGGTGGCATTATTCTGTCTGTCAGAGTCCTCTTGGTCATGTTGTTGCTTGTTAAAATACTTCCATCATATATAAATTAGGACAATTATATTTACCTCGTGGGATAAAGGGAGTCAATGAAATAACCTGGATAAAGCAATAGAGCAAAGCGCTTGAACGATGGCTGTTGGAAAATTTTCCTCTTTGAAAATACTCTTAATTAATTCAAAAGTGCAAAGTCTGGGTTCTGGATCCATTACTGCCTGTGTGGCCAGAGTCAGGCAGCCTTGCCTCTTTCTGTCAGTTTCCTCATCTCTCTGTGTTGCTGGAGCTTTCTCATCAGCCTGTGAAGATGGGCCATAATGATTCAAGTGTCATTATGAACCCACCTACAAAAGAAAAGACTTATGACCTCCCCTCTGTCCCATCCACTTATTAATAGGAGTATTATGGCAATGTTTCTCATGCCTCCACACAGAAGCTCTCAAGTCTTTCCACTGTGCCCTCTTTTGGTTTACTCTGGTCCAGTAAAGAAAACAGATAGTCTGTAGGATAGGAAACACTAGAATATGTAAGACAACCATGATTGGGAATATTAGAGGGCCCCAAACCAAACAATTTCATGGACATTGCAAGCAATTTTACATTAGCAGTGTCAAAGAGAATGATCATGAAGAAAATGTCATAGCCTCTGGAGAGGCAGACAGCCTTGAAGCCCTTCTTCGTAGTCTTGGTCACTTGATCTTAAGGCACCACTTCTATACCAAGTCAGTCCACCTGCTGTAAATGCTCCTGTTTTACTGGCCAACGTTTTGACTTATCTCCTAATTCTTTTCATAGCATAAAGGTCAATCTGGTGACAACCACTCTCCACATTCTTCAAATATGGGAAACAAATCTGTCAGTGGTCCTGGGCATGAGAGATTTGATCTTTTGCCTCCCCCCCCTTTCTGAACTGTAAAAGGCAGGGATGTAGAAAAGTAGCTGGATTTGCTGACTCAAAGTATCCTAGAATAGTCTGCTCTAAGGTCTAGATTGGAGACTGGAGTATAGAGTAAGGATCTCTGCCTTACTCTTGTGCTTTATGATGACAATTTTTTTCTCTGTTGATATTTTTTTTCTTCTCAGTAGCTTCAAAATTCAAATGGAAAAGAGAGGTGCTACTTATTTTTTCCTAATTATTTTAAGCATGTCTATCAAAATCTATTTGTTCTTTGTTCATAGAGACAGAACTGTAGCTAAGTAGATGGATGCAACCAGGTGGGACCAGATGACTAAGTTCATGGGTACAGAATGTGGGCAGAAGTGATGTGTGTAATTTCTGACTTATTTTCTCAAAGGCCCTCAGCCTGGGCAGGTTCCTTCTTTTCCTTTTTCCTGGTTGGAAAAGGCACCTGGTATAACATATTGAATATGGAAGGGTTGCCCCACCCGTCTGGGTGTCTCTGTGGAGCAAAGCCTACATACTTATATTAGACAAACATCTATTTTTGACACAATGCATTTTTAGTTTCTTCATTATATAAGTTTGGCCATCATTGTAGCTGATAGAGATTCCAAAAGTAATAATAAGATTTAATAATAAAATAAGAGCTAACAATTCTTCATCACTTACTATCACATGCCAGTGAGTAGGCTGAGCACTTTTAGTTCTCCCGAGGATCCTATAAGGTGAAGTCATTCACTATATTACCTTCTTTTTACAGATAAGGAAAGTAAAGGCAGAGAAAATTGCAATAATCCCTTCATATCATATCTACACAGTTGAAACTTAATGTACCATGGCATGTTGGCTTGGGCCAGGGACTTGGGATGGAGTTTTAAAGTCAGGGTTTCAGAACAGTTTCCAAGGGGCTTTAGAGTAGTATCTTTTGAGGATAGGGAATATTTCCAGCTTGCCATGTTTTCCATCTTAAAACACAGTTATCTCCGCAGTTAACAATGGGGAGGTAGTCAAGCAAGGAATGTGGTGTGCTTGAAAGTGCAAATGGAACCAGTCATAAGTGATGGAAGCAAATTTCTGAGGGTCTCTCCTATTTCAGCACATCTTGAAGAAGGCACTGACAGATTTTTTTCTGAACGGTGTTTTCAAGATATTTGCAGAGTGACCAACCTTAGAATATATAGGTAGTGTCTGCCTTCAGAGCAAAGGGTGAGGCATGTATACCACCCCTGAAGAAGATTTGGATTCCCTCCATTCAGGGTTCCTTTACTGTAAGTGCCTGTGAGGAGGTTTGCTGGCTTTGTGGGGAACCAGGAGATAGTAAGTAGTAAACTGCCCTTGACTTCTGATGCAGGTGTCCCAGGTGTTTCTTCCAGTATTGATAAGAGTGGGGCGGACTCACTTGTTAGCTTGAATATAGGGTCAAATCTCAGCCCACTTACAGTTTGTGCCAATAATGTTAAAGTTCCTTCTTCTAAGTGAGTGCAGTGACTCAGTCAGTATTCAAAGATGGCTAGTCTGGATTTTTTACATGTCAGGAGATGCAATAAGGAGGGGGAGTGGCTTCAAAGGTGACAGAAATTCATACCCAGAAAAATAGATACTCAGAACGGATAGTAACTTCTAATTATGTCAACCTAATTCTACAACATAGGTTTCAGTCACAGTTCTAAATATTTATGCCAGTGTCCCGAAATTAGACTTTATTGCCCTAAAAATGTCAAGAAATAGGTAGTTGGAAACATTTTTAAGATACAGTATCTTGGGAAAATGGAGTTGAGAATAAATTTATATATACTCTTCAAACATTAGGATATCCAGCATTACCTGCAACTAAATTCTGGGTAAAAGAAAACAACAACAAAAAATTATATATCAAGGTTTTTGAGAATTTTGATTTTTTTTTTAAGATTTCATTTATTTTTTTTTTGACACAAACAGAGACAGTGTGAGAGGGAATACAAGCAAGAGAAGTGGGAGAGGGAGAAGAAGGCTTCCTACTGAGCCGGGAGCCCAATGTGGGGCTTGATCCCAGGACCTGGGGTCATGACTGAGCCACCAAGGTGCCCTGAGAATTTTGATTTTCCTAAGTGGAAATAAAGGCAACTTCTTGTGTTGAGAGAAGAATGCTGGACCAGAATTCAAGATACAAGATACATGAGGTCCTTTTATCACCAACTGTGAAATTTGTACAGGATAGTCTCTGGGCCTTTGTTCTTTTCAGACGTAAAACAGATGCCAGGAAATCCATCATCTCGAAGAACATATCTAACATAGAAATTAGAGAATCACAGAGTCTCAGAAGGAATTTTAGTAGTGACAGTTTATATGACTCAGATTTTTGAATTATCTTCTCAGCATAAATTTGAAATCATCATTTCTAGAGATAGGGATGATCATTAGATTTCAAATCCATCTCTTTCATATCCATCCATATTTCCCATCCATCCATCCATCCTTTTCTTTTTCCTTTTTTCTTCCTTTTCTTTTTTTCTTCTCTCCTTCCTTTCAATAAGTGGGGCAGAGGGAGAGGGAGAGAAGAAGCTCTTAGGTTTCATGCCCAGTGGGGAGCCCAAAGTGGGACTTGATCCCATGACCTTGAGATGATAACCTGAGCCAAAATTAAGAATCAAATACTTAGCCAACTGAGCCACCCATGTGTGCCCACACATCTTTCAGTAATAGTCTTCTTTATATCAAGGTAAAATCTATTAACTTATAACTTTTATCATTGATCCTCAGTTAACTTTTATACCATAAACAGCAAAAATATGTTTTTACCTCCATGTTGGTATGGCAGTTATTTGAAGCAGGCAGTCCTATCACAGACTATTCTTTTGTTTTCCAATGTCTTAATACTGGATTCCTATTAATTCTTCTGTATGTGAATTTGTGTTCCTTCACAGTTTTATTTGGTCTTGAAGTGTGAGCTGTTTCATGCAAGACTCTATACATCAGACACCATAAATAGAATTCTGTCTTTCCCCTCTCCTAAAAAATTTTGCTGGAGGTAGAGAGCATAGTGTTAGAGGTATCAGAAACTGATCATTAGGGGCTGTCGATCCTGTCCAAGATGTTGGTGGTGGGCTTGGAGGTGGAGAAGGAAGACAAAACTGGTTCTGCCTCTGGTGGAGTTTTCAAAGTTTAAGCCTAATAGCACAGGAAAGCTAATTGGGCGGACTTAAATTCTATCCAAGCAAGTGTTTATATCCTAAAGATGACATATTAGGAGAGAAGGTCAGTACACTTAATGAGGTGATTTTGCTCCTCAGGTGAGAGTCAGAAGGTCAATCAAGATCTCAAAGACCATGTAGCCTATGGCAGCCTCCATACATTAATAATTCCATCATAAGACTATGTTGTTGTTTTTTTCACACTTTGATGTATGTATGAATCATCACAGATACTTATTAACAATAAGATTCTCAGGACTTTTGGTGGAGTGAGCATTGACTGTCCTTAGAAATCAAATTTTTATAGCACTCCCCAAATGATACAGACGCAAAATGGGCTGTGAACTGTAAAATACACTGTTTCTGGTTGTTTTGAAATCAGGGACACCAAGTCCTTAAGGACCTGGACTGTACATGAGGGACACAGATGGGTTCCACCAGGAGGGAGTCAAAGAGAAACTATTCCAGCTGTATGCATTATCTTCAATCTAGAACGGTTCCCTATAGCACCGTTTAGCTAACTGTTTGTTGAATGAATGAGTCCTTGCTCCCCTTCTCTAACTATTGCCAAATCCTTGCTTTTTAAAAACATGTTTTTAATTTTAGAACTTCTCTCAATCTGTATAACTCCCATACACTCCTTTCCTATCTCTTGTAGAATATTTTGCTCACCTAGTCTGTCTTTTGTTGCTGTGGGTCAGCCCATCATTCTTGGTGAATTCCTTACTGTATGAAGCAAAAGTTTCATTGTCCGGTGGAACTGACTACTGTGGGAATGGAGTGGGAAAGATGTAAGGATTTGGTTTAGGCTACTAGAAGCATAGAGATGGAGGTATACACAAAAATGATGGAGAATCACGAGACTTAGGAGGGAAAATGGTTCATTCAGTTTTGTGCAAAGACGGTTGAATGTACTGGTAGGATATTTAAGACTATACTGTACTATACAAAACATACCATGGATAATCTGGGGCCAGAACTCAGAAGAGAGGTCTATAGAGTTACAGAAGTTGGAAGAGCAGGGATAAGAGTAAGCAGAAGTCAAGAAAATTAAGTACAAGCTTACAGAACCTAAGGAAAGAAAGTATCAAGGAAGATAAACTTTGTGACTTAATAGCACATTTGTACCCATGAAATTGGAAATCCTGAAATTCAGGGTGTGAAGACTTAATAAGATTTCTATAATGAAGTATATAGCAAGCCAAGTCTTAGCCAGCTGCTCTATTTAGATATAAAGTAATGGGAAAAAACACAAAAGAATGAGAGTAGTTTGATTTCTTTTTCTTAGGAGAGATGGGTTATGCTTGTATGCTAAAGAAGCCAGTGCATTGAAGATATGAGAAAATGGAATACGGAGGGGCGCCTGGGTGGCTCAGTCATTAAGCATCTGACTTTGGCTCAGGTCATGATCCTGGGGTCCTGGGATGGAGCCCCTTCCACATCAGGCTGCCTGCTCAGTGGGAAGCCTGTTTCTCCCTCTCTCACTCCTGCTTGTGTTCCCTCTCGCTGTGCTCTTCTCTGTCAAATAAATAATATAAACTTTTTTAAAAAATGGAATAAGGGAAATTTGAGAGGATGGTTGAAAGAAATGTAAAAGTCAAAGAGTAGAAAGCTGAAGTTTGAATCAGACTATTTTGAGTCAATTTAGAGATGTCATGGTAGTTAGAGAGAAGATGAGGATGCTATCGAGTGGGGGTGGGGTAGATATTAGAAAGATGTGTTAACTGTGTTAGAAGTCTACTTATCTTTTATTATAGAAGAGGTCCAGGGGCGCCTGGGTGGCTCAGTCAGTTGAATGTCCCACTCTTGATTTTTGCTTGGTTCTTGATCTCAGTGTTGTGAGATCCAGCCCTGTGTCCATGCTCAGTGTGGAGCTTGCTTAAGATTCTCTCTCTCTCTCCCTTTGCTCCCTCCTCCCCCGCCCTCTTCATAAGCACATGTGCTCTCTGGAAAGAAAGAAAAAGAAAGAAAGGAAAGGGAAAAAAGAGAAGGAGGGGAGAGACAGAGGGAAGGAGTCCAGAGGTAGGTGGAAAAGGGGTGGTTTGGTGACTCCAAGTCTTGAAGAGCCCTGGCTCATCCTACTTTTGCTTGACCTTTCTAGTTTGCAGCTTCTCTTTTCCTGGTTCGAGAGCTTCTTGCTCTTGTCTTTGTCACATGCCACATGCTGGCTAGCAGAGGGAAGGAAAAAGGCATAAGGAGATTCTTTGCTGCCGCATCAGGTCTCTTTATTGAGCAGCCTTTCTGGAAGTATCACACACATGTTGCTTTCCTGCATTTGGCCCAAATTCACATTGGCTAACCTCTCTAGGAAGGAGGCTGAAAAACGTAGTCACTTTCCCTCAGTGTGACCAGAAGAAATTCGGGGTTTTCCAAGAAGGCAGGGGAAATGCTATTGTTGGTAACTGTCCGTCAGTCTCTCCCATAAGCATGGTTAAAGTCTGTGGTGAGGATTTTTCCAGCTTACGAAGAAAAGAAGTTTTGGCCAGGTTTATGGATTGGAGTGGCCGTTACCAATAAGGAAATGAGCAATTCTAGAATATAAGCAGCTGTATTGCTGAAATTCTGATAGTGAAGTCCAGGCTGATGGACTGAAAAAGAATAATATGCCCTCTGGGGACTGGAGATGACTGGAGACTGAAGGGCTAGTTAAGCAAAGATGATGGGATTGCGAAAGGAGAGAAGATAGTGATTCAAAAAGGAAATTACTAGTTCATGGAGGTAAGGCATTCAAAATGTCCCAAGTCTGACTTGTGGCTGGCCTCGCCTGGCATGGAAAGTGGACTATGCTCGTTGATGTGTAGGAGTTACAGAAATAAGACTAGAAGGATCATTGGTAAGCATGATGTCAGGAAGTAAAAGTGGAAAGGAACACTGGAGACTAAAAACCAAGATAGTCATCAAATCATTACTTAAACAGGATGAGAAGGACTGCTATCCTGTGCAAGATTTACCCCCTGCGAGGAGATTGTTTAGCACCAGGAAAGAGGAATGGCGGGTAGTTATTTGTTGAGGACTTACTATGTGGCAATCAGCAATCTGTGTGTGTGTGTTTTTTTTTTTAAATAGGAAAATGATTTTTAGATCAACTACTTTGGAATGATTTTAGATTTACATTAGAGATGCAAAAATCTGGAATTCCTTTATTCCCTTCATGCAGGGAATGTCTCCCTAATGTCTCCCGCAGCCATGGGATGTAGGCGAAAGTAGATTAGTTTATGGTCATGTACCACTTTTAAACTTTATTGGGATTTCTGCTGTTGTTGCCTTCTTTGTGCAGTTGAACCCAAACTTGTTTGCAGCTGTGTCCTTTTGCTGTAGCAGGATGCAGTTCCAGACACCATACCTTAGTCACCATACCCTTAGTCTCCTTTGGTCTGTGTCTCCATCTCTGCTTCGCTTGACCTTCACGTTTTTAAGAATACTCTAAGGATGGGGTGCCTGGGTGGCTCAGTTGGTTAAGCGACTGCCTTCGGCTCAGGTCATGATCCCGGAGATCCGGGATCGAGTCCCACATCGGGCTCCCTGCTCGGCGGGAAGCCTGCTTCTCCCTCTCTCACTCCCCCTGCTTGTGTTCCCTCTCTCACTGTGTTTCTGTCAAATAAATAAAAAATCTTAAAAAAAAAAGTCATTAAAAAAAAAAAAGAATACTCTAAGGAGTTCTTGTGGAATGTCTCTCAGTTTGTGTTTTGTCTGATATTCTCTCACAATTTGATTGGGATTATGTGTTTCTGAAGATACCACAGAGCGGAAGTGCGCTTGTCATAGCATCCTTTAGAGAGAATAGGCTGCAGTGACTCAACCATTGGTGAAATCAACCTCCATCATGAAGTTAAAGCAGTACTTGCCAGATTTCTTTTGCCCCCCTTTTCTACTGTTCTTAGGAAGCAAGTTCCTGGGTTTAGCCCTACGTGGGAGGAGGAGTATTAAACTCCAATTGGAAAGTATAGTATCTACAAATATTTGGGCTTCCTCATGAGGAAGGTTTACCCTTTCTTGCTCATTTATGTATTTAATTATGTGAGGATGGACTCATGGCTATTTATTCTGTAGGGTTTAATCCAATGCTATTTTTTTGTAGCTCAAATTGTTCCAATTTTGGCTATTGGGAGCTAAATGTTTTTACATAACTTATTTATTGAATCCTCCAACAATCCAGTGGTGCAGGTATTACCTTCCCTTATTTTTTCTCATTTTTTCAGTGTTCCAAGATTCATTGTTTATGCCCCACACCCAGTGCTCCATGCAGTATGTGCCCTCAATACCCACCACCAGGCTCACCCACTCCCCTCCAAGACCCTCAGTTTGTTTCTGAGTCCAAAGTCTCTCATGTTTTGTCTCCCTCCCCGATTGACCCCACCTCCCATTTCCTTTCCTTCTCCTACTGTCCTCCATATTACTCCCTATGCTCCACAAGTGAAACCATATGATACTTGACTTTCTCTGCTTGGCTCATTTCACTCAGCATGATCTCCTCCAATCCAGTCCATGTTGCTACGAAAGTTGTACCTTTACCCTTATTTTGTAGAAACTCTGACTCAGAGAGAGTAACAAACCTTCCCAGCAATTCATATCATACATGTGGAAAGCCAGGAATGTGACTCCAGGGTCTGTGTGCTTAGCTTTGCTATATTTTCAGAGGAAAAGAATGTTCCACAAATGTCAGTTTTGAGGTGTCTTTTTATCTCACCCCCCTTTTTATAGAGAGTGAGATGACAGATTTTGAAGCAATTCATAAAGGCAGGAGTTGCAGAATGGATGTGCTTCCAAAGGTACAGTATAGAGAGAAACAAAATTACAAGTGATCAGAACTAAGCCTCTTGCCAGATGGGAAGCAGGGAGAGTAGCTCACAAAGGAAAGAGGAGTGAGAGGAAGTTGCAGAATTAGTATCACAGAAACTAAGGGAGGAAAAAAGTTCATTGAGGGTTCAATTTGGCTGCTGGGCTACAGCACATGACCTTACAGCAAGGAAAGAATGAAGTGAACTTTCACAAAACAGTATATTAGAAGGGTGGAAAATAAAAACAAATTTCAGGAGATCAAAAATTTTTTTAGAGAAAAGATGTAAAGAATTTAATAAGAAAAGGTGGCAGGGTCAAGTGAGGGAGAACCTGCTTCTGGGGGAGTTTACAGAGCTGGGGGCGGCGGGGAGTGCACAAGACCAGACAGGGAAATGTGGATGCTCTGTGCACAAGACTCGGAAAGGAAGGGCATTCATCTTGGAGTTAGGGGGACCTATCCTCACGTGCTGGAGATGAGCCTCAGAGATCAAGGACAGTGGTATGGTTGGGCTGAAGGTACACACACCCCAAGCATGTGGCCGGGTTTTGATGATTGCTGCCAGCAAGGTCACCTGCAGACAGGGGATGAACATTAGTGAGGTATTTACCCAGTCCTGTGAGTAGCTAACACGGCTGGGTCAGTGTCTGGTAGGCTTGGTGAAAGGGGGCAAGTTGAAGTCTTTCCTGCTAATAGAAGCCATCTGAGTAAAAGCCAAGATCAGAAACACAATTATCTGGATTTGTACTGGTTGTTTTCAAGTTCAATGGTTTAAACTCATTATTTTATGTAACCCGAAGGTAAAAGACTCAGTCTTTCTAAAATGTTCAGAAGTATGGTACTAACTCATTAGGTTCATGTATCGAGATGTTGACAAAAATCCCTAATAATTATAAAGGCTGAACATAAGACTAACTTAAAAAATATTAGAATGAAAACTTCATTTTTTATCATGCTTTTTTCTTCAAATAATTCTGACTGCAGAATTCTTGATGAATGTTTTAACAGTCAGGAATTTAATGCCAAAGCCGTATTGTATCATTTGTATCTGTTAGAGGATATAGGCTTGAGCCATACTTATTCTAATCTAAGCACATGACAGGCTGTTTTAAAAATCCATCAAATGTTCTTAAAATATTAAAAAGGAATTTTAAAATTTAATGTGAGATAGTAACATCACTACATGTATATCAGTAATACAAAATTTAAAAGAATATCCTATTTCAGAAGCACTTTAATCTATGAAATTATTTGAAGAGTGTTTTTGTAAGAAATATAAATTCTGGTAAAGGCTAAAGTATCCAGGGGCAGAACTTAATAAGTTTATAAATTATTATTCAGTGTATCCCTAAATATTGTAGATTGCCTTCAACTAACAAAGTTTATAATATCCCATTAAACATGCTCATTTCCTCTATATGGACCAGAAAGAATTTACATTAAAACGTATTTATACTTAGTGATTATTTTATTACCATATATTATTGTATATAATTTTATTCAATAAGGATGTTAGAAATCATATTTTAAACAAAAATGTACGGAAGGCATAGTTAAGCAGTAATATTTTGAAGAAAAGAGAAAAGCCATGAAAATATCTACCTAAAATTTGGTAATACTGAGAAACATGAGTTGGTGCATAGTTATGACTGAAAGCTTCCTAATACACTGCAATACTAGCAGATCTTCAGATACCGTAAGAACAACCTGGTGTAGGAGAAGTTCAAGTTAGACACATCCTCTGAAGTGCACATTGTATAGAAACGAATTCGTTAGAGTGGCTACACACAGCATCCTTTGTTGGGCACTTAGCAATATAGACAAAAGTGTATTTGGTTTAATGTGATTCTATTATTCTCAGATACATTTTAGTTATTTTATATAATGAAAAACATACACTATTGCTTTAAAATTTTGTAATTGTGTAAGTGCATAACTGTCATCCTATTCACAATTTAAAACAAGCCTATTTTTCTGCTAAATAATTCACCCAATAACATGTGGAAAAGACTAACAAATATGGTTACATGAAGACTTTAAATGAAAGGCTTAAATGTAAAAAAAAAAAAAAAAAAAGGAATATTAATGCAGATCCTGCTCTAAACCTTCAGTGATGTCTCATGCTGAAAACAAATTATGAAATGTTTTAGATAAATGTTTTTCAACATTTAAATTGATTCAGCAGATTGAAAATTGAAAATGCATATAACCTATTTTGTCTGAAGCCACTTTTATATACATTACAAAAAATGAAAAATATTGTATTATAATATGACATCTCAGTTTGAGATTCCATCATGTTTTTATATAATACATGCAATCTGCATCTGCCCTTCAGGTGCACATTTAAATAAAAGGGTATTTAAAAAAAAAATCACCCGAGGACAGTAAAGTTAGTAGGGTGATTAATTCGCCTTACTGATACTAAAGGTCATGATATCATATAAACAACATAATGTTTGAAGTTAAGAGAACTGCATGGTTGTCTTAATACTGAAGTGAAATTCAATCTACGATTTTTAAAAAAGAGTGATAAAATATGTAAGACCCAAATTAGGTGCATATATAGAGTACGAAAGACTGAAAATATTTTACAAATAATTTTGTTCATTATAAACTATAAATGCACCATTCATTTCACTCATAACTATACTTTGCATCAAACATTGCTATATTCACTCTTAATACTCCTCAAATATGAGAAAAACTGTTTCCACTGTACTAAGAAGTGAAATTTAAAAGTCAACATACTATAGCTTAAAGCTCATTCTAGATCTAAAATAGTTTTTAAAGAATTTATACACATTGAAATGGGGGATTAGTTAAAGAGCTAGAAATACAGCTATTTCTCTTCACTGCAAGTTAATAAACATGGTTCCAGTCAAGCAGATTTTTCCACATTGCAACATTCAAGGATCATGGATATTTTAGTGAAGGTAAATGGTAGTATATATCTTTCTTCTGAAAACATTGTTAAAATTTTAGTGCTGTGGTCTTAATGTTCATAATTCAGAAACATCTGACTTCTAACACTTTTCAACGTAAGGCACAAAGCAACATTTAGAGTCTCAAAGCAACTAGATTATATAATAAATACCTTTTCAATCTTTATTTGCCCTTTTCCTGAAGAAAGTGGGTGAGTAGTGCAGTTTAAACATGCTTGGAATAATAGAAATGACTGAATTTAAGAAATACAAATAATATTGGTGCACAGAATGTTATTTAAAAAGATATATTTTCTATCAAATATACATCCTACAGTGTTATAAGTATAAAAAATTGTGAGGCACTTACATTAACAATGAAGGAGGAGAAAAGCACTGAGATTTTTTATAAAAGCACCAAACCACTTATTTTAATATCTAAGATAAAAGCCAAAGCTAAAACTAAAAGGAAAGAGTTTAATTTTGTATTTGGTGTATTGACAATTTAGAAATTGAAAACTCAAAAATTTCTGTGGGGGGGGGGGAAGAAAAACTTTTATTTAAAAGTGTCCTAAAGTTCCCCAAAATAGGTTTTGTATATTCCCTGCACTCAGAATCACAGGAAATAGAGCTGGAATCTCCCTCTCTGTGGCAGCACACTTTCTATGTTAATGACTATAGGATATGTAGTTTTGATCATTTTTTTTTTTTTTAACTCTTGGTCACTGAAGCCTGGTTTGGAAAAAGAGCGCAAACAACACACAACAGTGCCTCCATGTAAGCTTGCTGATCACCAACACTGACAGTTTTATTATTCTGTAATCTTCTGCAAACTCGTCCAAAAACCAAGGTGCTTAAAATGGGCTTGGAATTAGAGGAAACCACTGGATGTCAAATCAGGGAAAGGTCTGGCTTCTGATGGGTGATGAAGAGGCGGAAGATGTGTGGTAATCTGAGTGTTATTTGTATTATTTAATTCAGCTGGATAGGTTTCATTTAAAACTCCTCCACTCTGAAACTGCAAACAAAAATAGCAATGCAATCAATTAGACCAGATCTTTGAAGCATCTTAAGCCACTAAAGGATATATTGAAATGCATTTTTAAAGTATTTGCCTTGCATATTGTCAAACCTCAAATTCTTTACCGTTGCTACATTTTAAATCATTCTTTGAAGACCAAGTGAACCCATACTGTGTGTTACAGTTATAACCTTTGGTTTCTCCATTAGATGGTACAGATGTGTGATACACTGGTCTCTGCTCAGATTTGGCATTCCATACAGAAGGGTTTTTGATGAACAAATTGCCTTTGGTTTGGGTAGGAACTGATGGATCAGAGAATACCAGCTATGAATCAGTTATATTTATGTCATAAATAGGTTTGCTTCAACCAGATTTCATTTCGGTGAAGAACTGACTGCATTCAAAATTAATACACTGGACTGCAGACCTAGGACTTTCCCATAAGAGGTCAGTTCTTTTTTTTTTTTTAAAAGATTTTATTTATTTATTTGACAGAGGGAAACACAGCTAGAGAGGGAACACAAGCAGGGGGAGTGAGAGAGGGAGAAGCAGGCTTCCTGCCGAGCAGGCAGCCCGATGTGGGGCTTGATCCCGGGTCTCCGGGATCGTGACCTGAGCTGAAGGCAATCGTTTAACCAACTGAACCACCTAGGCGCCCCACCATAAGAGGTCAGTTCTAATAGAGATGTCTTAATATTCCTAAAATATTATGGAGATGGGTAGGATTTCCAAAACCAATTTTTTGTTATAGGTTTTTAACAAGTACTATTAAAACGGTCCTATTTATAGATTAAGTTACCAAATGAAATGCTTGCTCTCACTTTCTTAAAATAAAATTAGTCTAATTTGTCTGTAATGCTCTTGGGAAAAAAGAAAACGAGGCAGATACACAGTTCAATAGGGGAGCTTTATAGATTCTAGAAACTTTGTATTTTAGTATATTGTGAATGTTGTGGAAACTTTCAAATAGGTTGAAATAGGACCTTCAATTGCTTCAAATAGAGCCTATGTCACATCAGACTTAAAACAGAACATAAATTAAATACATAGTAAAAGTCATATAATCTAGGTCTTCAATGAATGGTAGCCAAGTGGCATCTTCCAATGGAAGTTGCTATTATTCAGCTTTGAATAAATGACTTATCAGTCATAACGCAATGCATGACAGCAATTCTCTTGAAATATGCTGTTGAAAGAAGTGCTGTCCAATAGAAACATAATGTAAACCACATAGAAAAGTTTAAACGCTTCCCTGGAGGAATATACAGGTCTACAGACTTCCTATCTACCTTACTATTCATTAAGAAGTAATACAAAGTAGAAGGAGAAAATGAAGAACCTGCAGTAATGCAATTTTAAACTATGATTAACTTTTAAACTCAATGATTAGCTTGTCAACAGTTGACTCAAGTTACGCATCTATGCCACATCACAGCAATGCTGTGAAGTAGACTGTAACCGAAAACTAAATTTTGAGATAATTGAAGGATGTTGGGGAGGAGGATATACTGGCTATGTATCAGAGGAAAAACTTCCACTGCTGTTTCCTAATACAAAGCTCATTTACAGACAAACCAAATGTATGAAAAATGTCACAAAAAAAGATTGCAAATATATTACAAATATGAGCTTGAATCTTTTTTGCTAATCTCTAACTTTAATACACAGTAAGTAGAGATCAATGAACCTAATTTGGATCCGGATTTTCTTCAAAAGACTATTTAATTATATTTTAAAGTGAACTACATATTTTCTAACAGAAAACAGTGAATGTAAACATACATTCCCAGGGAGCCAAAGAGAGAAGCAATCATCATCGTTAAATTTTTTTTTTTTAACTGATTACTTTTAAAGTGTGGTTGCTGGTAAAAAGACTTTGATGATGCATTTAAAAAACAAATGCAGGGGTATCTGGGTAGCTCAGTAAGCACAGTATGTGTCTCTTGATCTTGGGGTTGTGAGTTCAAGCCCCATGTTGGGTATAGAACTTACTTGGGTATAGAACTTACTTAGAAAAAATAAGTAAAAGTTTAAAAAATGAAATGAAAATACAGTGTCAAGTTTGACCAAATGAGAGAAAACCAATGAGTTAGGCTTTAAAAAAAAAAAAAGCAAGCCAGACAAAACCATTCCACCATAAAGGACAAACTGAGGACCTAGCAGATAATGTGGGAGTGCTGCCACAGAATACTGTGGAAACTAAGACTGAATGCAAGGATCACCAAGGACAAAGGCATGTGAAGAAAGCACAACTATACTGACTATAACCCATATTAAAAGATTGACCTTTGACCTTTTTTTTTTTTTTTTTTGAGAGAGAGGATGTGAGTGTAGGGGGTACGAGGGGGCAGAGGGAGAGGGAGAGACAGAATCTTAAGCAGGCTCCACGCCCTGCATGGAGCTGAACTCCAAGCTCAATCTCCCAAACCTAAGATCATGACCTGAGTCAAAATCAAGAGCTGGAGTCACCCAGCTGCACCTAAAGAAATTTTTTTTTTTTTATTTTTTTTTTTTTATTTTTTTATTTTTTTTACCTAAAGAAATTTTTAAAAATGCAAATATATTTTTGAACTCTGAATTTCTAAAGGATCATAAAATTAAGAAGAGAGAGAAACCCAAGGATCTAATTTCACCTGGTCTTATGAACATATTCATGTTGGCTTAGCCCTTGACTTGTTTCTCCTTTACAACTCAAGTAAAAAAAAAAAAAAAATACAAAAACTATTAGTATTAGTAACACAGTAATACTAGAAAAGTACTAGCTTATAAAAAAAGTAGTCACAGACATAAAAAGTTTCTAACATATATATTTCTAATGTGAGAAGAATCCCTGAAAGAGTTTACTCAGAGTCTGCTGAAACCCTTACCTTGTTGAAAAATGCCTGTGGAGCTGGCATCGTTGGGTTGTAGGGCACGTGAGCCCCCTGGCTGGGCTGCGGTTCCGGCTGGCAGGGGTACATGGACATGGTCCCGGCATAGCAGGACTGAGGACTTACTATGGTTAACTCTGGATTTAGTCCATGTGTTTGGTTTTCAGGAACTTGTAAACATGTGACAAAATCTTCTAAATTATTAGTAGGGTATGGGGATGGGTCAAAATTCCCCAGGGGGAAGTCTAACTGTGTTCCCTTGGAATGTTGTGGTAACACAGACTGATGACAGGGAATCAAGTTCTGGGTGTATGGCCCAGGATCGATCTCAGATTTGTAGGGAAACTCCTGACTGGTCCCAGGTAAGTCGGGAAAGACACTATACTGCTGTAGACCTTGCTGAGGACAACTCAAAGGCGGGTTAGAGCTCCAATGGGCAAACATGCCGTTAACTTGCATGTGCTTCATTTTCTGACAGAGCTGCAGCTGCTGCTCTGCTGCTCTGTGGCTGGGGTGGGGCTGGAGCGGCTGCTCTGGCTGCAGGTGCTCCTGTGCCATACAGCTGGAGTTCAGAGCCACAGACTGCTGCTGCTGGTAATCTGAGCACCCGAAGGTAGGCTTACTTAAAGAATCTTGGACGTATGTCAAGATTTCATCTGTTATGTCAATATCTCTGAAGTCATCCTCAACCGACAGGTCAGTTCTGAAAAATTCCTCATTCTGTTGCATGTGTTTGATATCTTCAAAGTCAATGCCTAGCTGTTTCATAATGCTGTACAAGTCACTATTTCTGTTGTCTGGAAAGAGCCCTGACTGACCTCCAGAGAGGGTTGGGTTCATTTCCTGAGAATGACCTATTTCCTCGTGTTTCAGGATACTATCACTTCCCATTGGTGTGATAGTGTCTTGCCAATTACTGCATTCATTCACAGATTCATTAAAAAGATTTCGTTCATACGGTGTGCTACTTGAGGCAGGATAGAGATAAATGGACTCATCCTGTTGCATGATGGCAGCCAGGAGGGAAC
The DNA here is from genome assembly GCA_004023965.1 of Spilogale gracilis. Lineage (NCBI taxonomy): Eukaryota > Metazoa > Chordata > Mammalia > Carnivora > Mephitidae > Spilogale > Spilogale gracilis. The sequence goes on along the minus strand of PITA01005552.1, from coordinate 74,829 downwards.
TGGGATTGAGAGAATCCTTACTGAGAGTTGATTTGGTAGCAGAATCTCTTCCACTTGCACCATTTTTAGTCCTTATTGGTAAGGGATCCATTATAGGAGGAAAAGGGCTGGTTATCTCATATAACACAGCTTCTCCAGTAGTAAACATAAAAGGCAACTTTGTATTTCGCTTTCGTAAATGTTCTGTTCCTTCTTCATCTCTAAAATTGGGTACAAAGAAGTTTGCATATATTAGGAAGCATTGTAAACATTTTAAAATAAAATTTTAAAAGAAAAACAGCAAGCAAAAGAAACTGAGTTTGGCAGCAGGGAGCATGAACTTAATATTAGCATACATTTTTCCTAATGACAAGTGCTATAACATTTTTTAGACAAATTGAGGTGATTTAGAATTTGCCCCAAAACTTAGAACATCATTATTTCCACACTCAGTGCACATCACTGCCATCCTGCAGCAAAAATAAATTCTGAGCGGAAAAAGGATCCAAATATAAAAATTTAAGAGTTAACCATCATGGCCAGGGTGCCCCCTGTGCAGAACAACCCAGCATTCTGTGCCCACTGCAGCAGCAGTCACTCTGTGAAAGGTGCCAGAGACATGGAATCTACACAGGAGCTGTTCCTATAGGTTATTCCTTCACAATTGGAAGAGGTAGCTGTTTTACCTAATTAGAAAGTAAAAAATAAGAAGACAGAGGAATATGCTCCAAATAAAAGAGTAGGGCAAAACCAATAACAGACTAAACAGTCTACCTGATAAAGACTTCAAAGTAATGCTCACTAGACTTGGGAGAATGGATGAACTCAGTGAGAAGTTCAACGAAGAGAACAGTTGAATACAGTAATCAAAATGAAAAATAGATGAGATCAGCAACATATTAGAAGATGCAAAAGAGATCACTGATCTGGAAGAGAGGGCAATGGAAAGCACCCAAGTTGAACAGCAAAAAGAAAAAGGATAAGTTAAGGGCCTTTTATGACCACATCAAGCACACAAATGTTCACAGTATAGGGATCCCAGTAGGAGAGAGAGAGAGGGGAAAGGGGGAGAAAACATATGTGAAGAAATAACAGCTGAAAAATTCCCTAAACTGGGAGAAGGAAACAGGCCTTAAGGAGAGTCTCAAATATAATGAACCCAAGGAGCTCCACACCAAGACACATCAAAGTTAAAAGCAACAAGAGTAGCACCAGCTACTTCTATACAAAGGAAACCCCATAAAGGTAGTCAGCTGCTTTTTCAGCACAAACAGTGGCAGGCCAGAAGAGAGCATCATGAGATAGTCAAAATGCTGAAAGGAAAAAAACCTACAACCAAGAATACTCTACCCAACAAGGTTATCACTCAGAATTGAAGAAGAGAGGAAGAATTTCCCAAAAAGTTAAAGAGAATTCATTATGATTAAGGGAGCCTTACAAGAAATGTTAAAGGGAGTGCTTTAAGCAAAAAAGAATAGAGCATAACCAGAAGAAAAATTTTTGCAAGGATAAAATTTCACTGACAAACCTATAGTAGAGTTTGATTAAAGACAAAAGTAGTAAAATCAAATGATAAAATTAGGGAATTGTAAAAGATGGAAGGATGGACAGGGTAGTAAAAAGTACTAATACAACATGTTCAAACTTAGGCAACCTTCAAATTAATATAGACTGCTATATACTCAGGATGTCATATATGAACCTGAAGGTCATCACAAACTAAAAATGTGTACTAGATACATATACACAAAAAAAGAGAAAGGAATCCAAGTGTAACACTAAAGAAAGGTATCTATCACAAGGGAAGAGAGCAAGAAAATAAGGAACAGGGAACAACTACAGAAACAATCAGAAAACCATGAGCAAATGGCATTAAGTATATCCCTATTGATAAGTGAATGGCCTAAATGCTCCAATCAAAAGATACAGGATAACTGAAGGGATAAAAAACAAGATCCTTCAATATGCTACCTACAAGAGATTAGCTTCAGACCCAAAGACAAAGTCAGACTAAAAGTGAAGGGATGGAAAAAAATACTCCATGGAAATAAAGGGGGAAAAGGGGGTAGGAGGGTAACAATACTTATCAGACAAAATAGATTTTAAAACAAAGACAATAGCAAGACATAAAGAAGGGGAATATATAATGATAAAGGGGCCAATTCAAAGAAAAGATACAATAATTCATCTATGCACCTAGCATGAGAGCATTTATATAAAGTAAATATTAGTAGACCTAAAATGAGAAACTGTCAGTAGTACAACAGTAATGGAACTTTAGCACTACTTACATCAGTGGATAGATCATCAAAGTAGAAAATCAAGGAGGAAACTCTGGCTTTGAAGGATACCTTAGACCAAATGGACTTACTACATACACACAGCATTCCATCCAAAAGAAGAATACACACATGAAACTTTCTCCAAGATCAAGTTAGGTCACAAAACAAGTTGCAATAAATTTAAGACTGAAATCAAGCATTTTTTTCTTTATGAATCTAGAAATCAACTTTAAGGAAAAAAAAAACTAGAAAAAAAGCACAAACACGTGGAGGCTAAACACCATTCTATTAAACAACCAATGGGTCAACAAAGAAATCCAAATGGAAATGGGAAATTACCTGGAGACAAATGAAAATGGAAACACAATGGTGTGTATTTTTCATCAGACTGTAAATTGGTACAATCTTTGGGGCATAGCAAAAGTAGTGTTAAGAAGTTTATGCTGATATAGGCCTATCTCAAGAAAACAGTCTCAATCTAACCTTTCACTTAAAGCAACTAGAAAAAGAACAAATGAAAACCCAAATTAGTAGAAGGAAATTAATAAAGATCAGTGCAGACATAAATGAAATAGAGATTATAAAAAATAATAAAAAGGATTAATGAAACCAAGAGCTGGTTCTTTGAAAAGAAAATTAATAAAACCTTTTTAGCCAGGAACAAGAAAGAAAAGAAAGTCAGAAATAAAAGTAACAGCCAACACTACAGAAATACATATGATTGTAAGAGACATGTGAGAAAAAAATGAACAACTGGGACTACACCAAAACAAAAAAAAAACCTTGTGCACAGTGAAGAAAACCACCAACAAAAGGAAAAGGCAGACTACTGAATTTGAGAAGATACCTGCAAATGATATATCCAATAAGGGGTCAATATCCAAAATATATAAAGAATTCACACAACTCAACATCAAAAGCAATCTGATTAAAAAGAGGTGAATAGACATTTTTCTGAGGAAAACATACAGATGGCTAACAGACACATGAAAAGATTATCAACATAACATCATCAGGGAGATGCAAATCAAAATTATAAAGACATAACACCTCATACCTGTCAGAATGGCTAAAATCAACAACACCAGAAATAATAAGTGTTGAGGATGTGGAGAAAAGGGAACCCTTGCGTATTTTTCATCGGACTATAAATTGGTACAGCCACTGTGGAAAACAATATGGAGGTTCCTCATAAAATTAAAAACAGATATACCATACAACTCAGTAATTCCACTGCTGGGTATTTACCCAAAGAAAATGAAAACACTAATTCGAAAAGATAAATGTACCCCTATGTTTACTGTAGGATTATTTATAATAACCAAATAATGGAAGCAGCCTGGTGTGCATCAATAGATGAAAGGATATAGAAGATACAGTATAGTGCTCAGCCTTAAAAAAGAATGAAATCTTGCCATTTGGGAAAATATGGATGGACCTCTTAGAGGGTATTATGCTAAGTGAAACTAGGCAGAGAAAGATAAATGCATGATTTCACTTACATGGAGTCCAGAAAACTAACAAACACACAAACAGATAGTCTAATACTGAGAATAAAATGGTCGTTGCCAGAGGGAAAGAGGTAGGAGGATGGGTGAAACAGATGAATGGGATTAAGAGGTATAAACTCCCAGGTATAATAAATCATGGGGATGAAAAGTACAACATGGGGAATACAGTCCATAATACTGTAATAACTCTATATGCTGTCAGGTGGTAACTACACAGACAGTGAGCACTGCACAATGTATATCATTGCTGAATCACTATGTTGTACACCTGAAACTATCCTAACATTGTATGTTAATTATACTTAAATTTTTAGAAATCTGAGTGGGAAGAGTCATGTCTAAATAAAAAACCCAGAATCTCTAAAGAAAATAGTGGTATAATTGACCTAAAAATTAAAAATCTTGCACAGCAAAGGAATTCATAAATCAAGTTCAAGGCATGCAGAAAATATGTCATATTTATAATTTCATTGTATGTATAAATATATACAACTTAATATCCATGTTATTAAGTTACCAGCTCCAATGAGGTCCAAGAGAGAGCCAAACTACACAGTAGAAAACAGGCAAATTATTTGAACTGAAATTCAAGGAAGGAAAATGCCCTAGAAAGATATAAAAAGAGGTCCTCCCTCTGAGAAAATGCAACAAATACCTTCTTAATAACTAAAAGAACAAGCAAATACAAAACTCAAAATATGAACAGCACAAAGTAGATCACTGCTAAATGAATAACCCCATACATGCAATAGACCATATATTCTTAATGAAAGCACATGGGATATTTTACCAACGCTGACTTATTTAGATCATAAATAAGCTACCACAGATTTCAAAGAACTGAAATCAATCAGAAAATGTTTTCTAACTTCAGTGGAATTGGCCTAAAATTCAGTAACAAAAAGACTAAAAAATGCCCAGCGTATAAAGTACATAATACTATATTTCTAAACAAATCATGAATAGAAAAAACAAGACCTGTCTAAACATTAGGACTTTAGTTGAAGTTGTACTTACAGGGAGATTAATAGCTTAAAGAAAAGGTTGGAAAAATAGCAAATTATACCCAGAGAGTAGAAGGAAGGAGATAATAATCAGACATAAAAGTAGAAAACAAACATAAAACAGGTAAAATCAACAAATCAGGATCCTTGAGAAGACTAAAAACAATGGCCTTCTAGCAATATTAGGAGAGAAGGCACAAATTTCTAGTATCAGGAAATGTTTCTTAATCACTATAGATCTTACAAAGTAAAAAGAAAATAGAGTACAAAAGAGAAAAATCATGTCAATGAATCCAGTGAAGTATTGGACAAAATTCAATACCTATTTATGATAATATTTAGTGAACTAGAGAGAAGGGAAACTTTTAAATTAAAAAGATACATGCATGTATAAATAGCAAAAGGACACTACCACAAACATTATACTCGACAGTAAAATATTAAAGGGTTTCCCCTCTTAGTATGGGAAGAAGACAAAAATGAAACCTGGTATCATTATTTCTTTTATACTTTACTGAGGGCCTAACCAGTGCAATAAAGGACTTTTTTTTTTTTTTTAAGATTTTATTTATTTGACAGAAACACAGCCAGAGAGGGAACACAAGCAGGGGGAGTGAGAGAGGGAGAAGCAGACTTCCCGCTGAGCAGAGAGCCCAAAGTGGGACTCGATCCCGGATCTCCGGGATCATGACCTGAGCCAAAGGCAGTCGCTTAACCAACTGAGCCACCTAGGCGCCCCAATAAAGGACTTTTAAGAAATAATAAATGTCTGAAGATTAAAAAGAAAAAAAATTACATACATGGTATGTGTTAGAAAATTTGGAACAATCCAGACAAATTATGAGAAAAAGTGGATTTTACTAAGGTCATTGGCTACAAGCCAACATTAAAAAAATCAACAGTTAGGAATTGTTATACAGGCACAGCATTTAGAAAACTGTAACAGGAGATCAAATATCTAGAAGTAAAATTAAGAAAAAAATATAAGACTCGGGTAGGAAAAATACAACCCATTATTGAAACAAAGACAAAGGTACATACTTCATATGCCCATATGCCTATATACATTTATACATTCACCATTTTCACAGGTTGGAAGAATATTATAAAGATGTTAATTCTCCCAAAATAAGCTATAGTTTCAATGTAATTCCATTAAAAAATCCCAACAGATAACTCTGGTGGGAAATGACAACTGATTTTTAAAATATATATGGAAATAAAAAGGGTAAAGAGCAGAGAGGATAATTGTGAAGGAAAACAACAAAAAATCCTCAACAAACATGATGGAGAGCATACACTCAGAGATTAAGATTTACTATAAAGACAGAGCAATGAGGACAATGTGCTGTTGGTGTGAAACAGACTAGCCTCCTGGAACCCACACACAGGACCACAGACAGAATCCCCTAATTAAAATTCAGTACAGCGGGGAAAAGATGGCCTTTTCAATAAATGCTACTGGTCACTTGGATATACATATAAGGAAAATATCAGTGTTGATCCTTACCTCAAGGCAGATACAAGTATCAGCTCTCTGGAGTGGAGAAAATATTTGCAGTACTGTATTTGACAAAACACTCATTTACAGAATATATAAAAAACTTAGAAAACACTACTTCCTTAGGAAGTATATACTAGACACAGTATTCTCCTATATTTATTTTGCAGATGGCATTAGTTTTTCATCTTTCTTTCATAGACCAGAGTGAAACCCTGGAGTTTTCATTGTTTATTCTATTTCTGTAATTCTATATATTTAGATGTTTGATAAAGTTTGTTAGCGCTATCTTGTCAATGCACTTCACTATGCCTTCTTTCTATACAGATTATCTTTTCAATTTTTACTTGCAGGGGAAATTCTCATAGAACTTATTTGGAAGTTTTCATTTGGAAGTTTTCATGTAAGAGAATTTCTAAACTAAAGTATTAAAAAAAATAAAATGAAGATGTGCAACATTCTGTCTGCGTACTTACGTCAGAGGTCTCTGAGTTGCAATGATATAATCCGGTCTTCCATTTTTATACACTAAGCGTGCATTAGACTGAAGCCAGGCCCATCGGTTATCTTTGGTAAGAAGCCTGAATACTATCATGCCACTCTCTCCAGTCTTAATCACTAAAATCAAGTACAAAAATTATCAAACCCCAAGTCAACATATTAAGGAAAATCTCTGAAACAAAGCCCCTCTAACATATTTTTGGATGTATTTTTGGATGTATTTCATTTATCACCAAAGATGATAAATGTCTTGACAACTTTTAAACACAACATATTCAAATGCATGGAAACATGTCTTCAGAGTTATTTGTTGTTTTGTTTCCTATTTCACACTAAATTTATTATTTAGTAAGTTAAAGGAACGATTAGGTCAGAAAATTCTGGTAACACATGAAACTAGAGACAGAGTATCCAGTTTGGGGAAAACAAAAATATAATTATTTTCATTTTAAAAAGGGAACATTTCTGTCACTGGCAGAAATTGTATAATAAATAAATAAAACTGTGTAATAAAATACTGATTTATATTAACAGATTTATAAATAAGTGATACCAATAAAATGCTATTAAAATTGAGCAGAACACTGGATAAAATGGTCATTTTCATGGTAGTTAAACAACTATATTCTTGTGTGGCAGGTGTAGAGCAGTTAATGAAAAGTGTAACTGAGGTTAATCATAATGGTATGACACTGAGTGTAAGCTGATTCAAATAGTTGCCTGAAACCCACAGTATGTAATACTCTGGAGTATGTACAAGAACGTATGCCACTTTTTCTGGCATGTTTATAAGGAAATACAACTTACTCCGGATATGGTACTCAGCACAATAAAGCATATCAGCAGCATGAATAAATTGATATCCTGATCCTCGCATGCACAGCTCTGCTTCAGTATAGCCTAAAACAAGTTTTCCTCTGTTTAAAAAAAGACCAAGTGAGAAATTGGTTATATGCTATTTTCTGCATTCTGTTTTCCTTGACATTCAGAGTTTTACATTAGCGGGTACAAACTGTTAACCACATTCATGCAACTGCTTTGTTTTGTTTATGGCTGCTAATTTCAGTTTTAGATGATTTTCTTCTCCTGAATAAAGAACATGAAAATTAGCATGGTCAAAGATGAATCTAACAGAATAGATTATGTAGATAAAACAAAATCTTTAATAAAAATGGACGATGCTTATACTCCACTTTGAGGGGCAAAGTTTTTAAAACTTCTCTGCAATCCCGTATTAGAAGAAAAATGATACGTTTTGATATGACATGAGGCTAATATCACACTCCACTTCATAATTTTCTGGAAGTTAGTAAACTTCGTGAAGGGCTAAAAATCAAAGTTTGTATGTTTTAAAAAGGTAAAAACAAACCAACAATAGAAGTCATGAGGATCCTGAATTTCACCAATATAAGCAAATCATCTTTATGATACAGAAATTGTGACAAGTATTGTAAAAGAATTGTAACATGATCTATAAGGCTGATGAAATTATTTTAAAAGACTATACTGAAAGAGTATTAAGTAACAGCCCACACAATAAGAACCATTATAAGCTACACTCTATGTTTTACATGTTAAGAGAGATATTTGCAACAAAATATACATTTAATAAAACTGCAAGAGTTTTACTTACTTGGCATCACAAGCAGTAGGAGTAAAGTCTAGTTTATGTTTGGTTCTAAAGATGAAATTTTTGGTTCGGATCTCAAGGATGGATGGTGGCTGAAGGGGAGTCGCTATCGCAAACAAAGCCAACTGAGGGGGAAGTAGTGATCCGTCCTTCCCTTTCTTGTTCTGTCCATGAAGATACTTTAACCTCCCTTGGAAATTCATTGCCTTGAAAAACCAACACCGATTCATTAAAAAACAAACAAACAAAAACAAAAAACACAAAAAACAAAATCTGTTTGTTAAAAATGAACACTCTAAAAGGGTTCATTTTAAAAAGCCCAATCATGGCCATTTCCAGTATTGTTGGTAATTCCATAAAGGTTCCTAAGGCTGACTAATGTTACTTTCATGCCTTTCTCCACAGGAAGCCCATGACAACTATCCCCAAAGGTAGTACAAACAGTACCCTAAAAGGGCTGACAAGGGAATTGTCACAACAAGATTACCTGTGTCATTTTCTGAGCTCACAACTGCCCTGTCATTCATATGTTGCATAGTCCCCCACCCCTGGAATGAACAATGAATGAACAGTGATAAAGTCATCAAGTACACATTAATTTTCAAAGTCAGATAAGCTATAGTCCATAGCTCACTGTCTATTTCATAACTCATGGTAATCTTTTATATAGAGATAAAATGCAATTTTATTAAAAGGCTATAATGAGTAATAAAATCACATCAAGAATGCAGAACTCAGGGCGCCTGGGTGACTCAGTTGGTAAAGCGACTGCCTTCAGCTCAGGTCATGATCCCGGAGTCCTGGGATCGAGCCCCACATAAGGCACCCTGCTTCTCCCTCTCTCACTCCCTCTGCTGTGTTCCCTCTCTAGCTATGTTTCTCTCTGACAAATAAATAAAATCTTTAAAAAAAAAAGAATGCAGAACTCTATTAACAGTAAAGAGCACTTTTAGAAGACAGAGGAAACAAAGATAATTTAAATATGAACATGATCAATTTAGTCGCTTAAAAGTGTATTAACCAGGCTGAGGGATGATTCTGACCTCAGTATGGGATAGCAACACAAAGAAGAAAAGACCAATGATAAAAATTCCATCTCAGAAATGTCTATTAACTGATCTGGGAAAACTATCTCAAACACAATTGTATCTCTGGGTCAGCAAAATTATCTTCAAAAAAAACACATCAACAAAATCACTATTGGCTAATGTGATATCTCAAATTCCTGATAATTTGAGATATATATCTCAAATTCCTGATAATTCACAAAAGTAATATGCTTCATGCTTGCTGTTCTGTTCTCCTGTACCCAGCGGAGAGCACTATCTGAAGGACCACTCCCACCGCCAAGTATCCTGCTGCATCGGCTCCCTGATGATGCGGTTCAGGCTGCACGCGGGCAGCCATACCACGTGACGATTCTGCAATCACAAATATACAACCATTTTTTCTAGGTGCCAGTTACTGCAGCTGTGTAGAGAAGGCCATGATAATTTTTCTGTCCAGCAAGGATTAAATCCAAAGAGAGTAGGCATTCTGCTGCTAAACAGGGCTACAAACTTCTCAGTCTGATACATTAAAAAGTTCTAAAAATAGGCAAAATACGAGGTTCTATGTTATTTCACTTAGTCTTTGTTACTACATCCCAAAAGATTGAGATTTTGATATGTGGAAGATACTAGAAATCTGAGAAAAGTAATCTTTAGTTACTTTCCATCATGAAATTATTTTATAAAGGAGTTTTAAAATCAAACTCAAATCTAACCAAAGAAAATGGTTTCGGTTTTCTTTTTTGCTTTCAGAGACTTAATAATAATTGCCAGCATCATAAGATTTTGCACCTTACCAGAAAACCAGATGAATTATCCAGCAGACACCTTAGTCGGCACACGAAGCTCCTTTCCATAAAGGAAGAGTTTTCTGGAGGAAGCTGGTCTAGGGTATAACAACCTATAGTCTGTGGCAGGCCATTAGCCTCTGTAGAAATAATAGCAACATAAATTTTGTGTCATTTTGCTATATAATCAAGTGTTTGATAGCTGAAATCTGTGTTAATTTCTAAACTGGATTCTATACTGAATACAGAAAAGAATAATCACGAATTTTCAGAAGAGTAGTTACTGAAACTAAAATGTACAGAGTATCATTTGTACTACATAGAACTTTACTGTTTTGTTGTTATTTCTATAGTCAACAATATCCATATTTTCTAATGCTTTTTACCTTAAGACTTTCACAGATTTCTGAAAACATTATATATTAATTATACTTTAATAAAAAATAAAAATTAAAAATAAATTAAAAATAAAAGCATTACACTGAGGAAAGTTTTTGTATACTTGCATATTCTAGTTTGCTTTATTATTTGGTCCATTTTACAGACAGAACAATTTATACATACTTGAGTATCAACCTTATACATTTCTTCAATCTCTCTCAATAATATAAGTGATTTTTATAAAATACATTACTGAGAGGGGTACCTGGATGACTCAGTCCTGTTAAGCATCCGGCTCTTGATTTTGGTGGTCATGGTCTCAGGGTGGTGAGATCATGCCCTGTGTCCAACTCTGTACTCAGCAGGGAGTCTGCTTCTCTCTCTCTGCCTCTCTCCCTCTGCCCTTCCCCCACTGCCACACTCTCTCTAAAATAAATAAATCTTTTAAGATCACCACACTACCTTTCACATTCTTACCATCAATTCTTTGTCCAGAGTCTGTACACTGTGAAGGGTTTAATGTCCAGTGCAGCTGACGCTGAAATTCACCTCGGTCTTCAGTATGAATAAGTTCATATACGCTCTGATGTATGACATCAGACTAAAGAAAAAAGATACAAGGAAATTTTCTTAAAGTACTGATTAAAAAAATGTGGCTTACTAAATTAATTTCAAACTGTAGCTAGATTATGGGGTGATTGTCAGCGGTGAGGAACGCACAGCAGAGCTCTGCAGACACCCTCATAGGAAAGCCAGAGAGAGGGGAGCACCATACCTGGTCAGCCAGAAGTTACCTGCCATCACTGCCCTACCTTAATGCTTTTCAGTCAAGTGGGTCACTCATTCCTTAATTGCAACACATTAAGTTCTCATTTTTTATCCCATTTATTGATCTTTATTTTTTTGATTTAAATTCAATTAGGTAACATAACATCATTAGTTTCAGACACGGAGCTCAATAATTTATCAGATGCATACAATACCCAGTGTTCATCACACCATGTGCCCTCCTTAATGTTTGTCATCCAATCACCCCATCCTCCACCCAACTCCCCACCAGTAGCCCTCAGTTTGTTTCTGAGAGCTGATAGTCCCTTATGGTTGGTCTCCCTCTCTGATGACTTCCTATTCTGTTTTCCTCCTTTCCCCTTTGATCCTCTGCACTGTTTTTTAATATTCCACATATGAGTGAAACCATATGATAAATAGTCTTTTTCTGATTGACTTATTTCCCTCAGCATGATACCCTCCAGTTCCATCCATGTTGATGTAAATCTAAGTATTCACCCTTTCTGATGGCTGCATAGTATTCCATTGTAGAAATATACGACATCTTTCTCCACTCATCTGTCAATGGACATCTGGGCTCTTTCCACAGTTGGCTACTGTGGCCATTTGGATGTAGGTAACCCTCTGTATCTTTGGAGTAAATACCTAGTAGTGCAATTGCTGAGTTGTACGGTAGCTCTATTTTTAACTTCTTTTAAATCCCAGTTCTTTCACAAAACCTTGTCTGAAAATCCAGTCATCTTAGACTTCTCTGAAGCTTAAAAGTATTATGTATTTCTTTCACTGTCTTCTAATAATTTTCTTTATATTAAATTTCTACTTCTGCTAAACTCCAGAAGAATAAGGGACTATGCTTAGAATCCCTCCTCCACCTCTTGCCTCTCAGCAAGTCAGGCTTTGTGGCAGGGCCAGGTTCCACTATCTACCTAGTTGAGCTACTGAGACTTAAACCTCCCTGTGAACTCAATCTAGCATTAAACCATCTCGATGCCATCCATTACCCAATTGCCAGAGTTCTTGTCTAAAAACACAGACTGCAGCATACATGTTCCCTTAAGAAAAACTCTTGGAGGTTTCTACTGTGTATAGTACATAGTTTAAACTTCAGATTATGTAACACTGTAGACACTGCTAGTCAAGCCAGCAGCTTTGGCATTAACCTGTGAGCTAGTTAGAAATGTAAATTCATAGGCCCCACTCTGACCTACTGAATCAGAATATCTAGAAGTGAGGCCCAAAGATTTTGGAGTTTTATATGAAGTTCTTCAAGTGAGTCTTACACACATGAGAATTTAAGAAATATTTAAGAAAATCTTAGTCACAAAGATCTGCCCTACTTATCTGAACGTTATGATGAGGTTCACTTACTATTTAATATAAGAGAAATAAACTGCAATTGAAAGTGTTATTTATAGTTTCAACTGCTATTAACTCAAAAATGAAGCTGTGGATTCTACTAGGCATAGTAGTAAACAGCACGGGGCAGAATACATCAGAGTAGCTAGCATTCACGTGTATTTACAAAAGTGTTCTCAGATTAGATGTTCTTGTCCTTTCAATATGACACATACCTTAGCACTCCACATATGCACGATTTATTCAATAATATTAAACAAACCAAACACATTCATTTCAAAGTATTTCCAGTCTACTGTTTACAGTACTTACATCTTTTCTTTCCTGTGTTCCCTCCACAACTGTGACCCATCTGCATCTTATGCTTTCTTTAGGTTAGCTTAAATACCATTTCCTTCAGGAAAGCTTCTATAATCAGCGTAAGTCAGAATTAAAGGTATGAGCCATGATATTTTTACCTGTACCTTTACATACCACCTCATTCATTTCACGGTTGCCATATGCCCTCTGGTACCTGACAGCAAATGTTCCTTTAACTGCCCGCTGCCCCATCCAGAGCCTACCTGCCCCTACCTAACATGAATGTTTCTTACATATAAGAAACACAATATCTATGAATCTCATACACATTTAAAATTGTAATGTAAATTATTAATATAAAAATTATTAGCTATAGGGATATAACTTTATTCTACAGCATTTTTTGATATTTTATATCTAAATTATCATTTATGTCCCTAAAACATATAATACATAAAAAGTACAGTTAATGTTCTTAAAAAAAAAAAGATCTTTTTTTTTTTTTGCATGGCCTGAGAAAAATAGAGTTACCTGCTGAAACCCCAAGTAATCTTGTATGGTAGAAGAAGCATAAAAGACCAAAGCATCTGTGGTGACAACCAGCACAAAGCCATTTAGAGCCTACAAGGAAAAAACTGTAAATTAGTAATGGGACTAAATAACAATATAGCCACTCATAAATACCGACTTCAGTTAAGACTTTTATTGTAACTGCTGAAAAATCTGCTCTTCAAAATGGTTAAAATGATTCCATCTCATTAACACAGACATACATACCCATCTATTGTGGAATGAGAGGAATCTATTCATACCTTTGGATTTAGATAAGGAAAAGCTTACAGCTAAACTTCATGCTCAATCACAGTAACTTCGATAAAATATTGGTTTCTCCTTCCTCATGCTTTGGATTTTCAGCGATTATAGCTGTAGTACCTGGTGAGTCTCTCCCAGGATGAATGGTGGTGGCACCCACCGGGAACTTAAGTATTTAATAGTCAACACCCTCAGAATTAAATGGTCTTGAATTTCAGGTGGCAGTAACAGTTACACCCATTTTTGTTTTTCCTTCTAAAAATATCTTCTTTGTAGAGAAGAGTATCCACTGATTGTATGCATTTTATTTTGTAGAGTGATTCTTGTTCAAATAGTAAATGAATTTAGTACTTTCCAATAAGATCATGCCAGAAAACACAAAGATAATTTAAGGTACAATATCACATACTCGAGAACAAATGTTAATTGTCAGAAATTAACCAAAAAGCCTTTAAAAAGAATATATGCATACGAATTTTATGTATATCACAAATGATCTTAAATACGGTATGGAGCAAGGTTATTACTTATATTGGATTATTAGTGATTATTAGTACATAGAACAGAATGTTGGTAATTACATATTAATGAAAGAGATTACCATTCTTTAGTCTTAGTCACAAAGATCTGCCCTACTTATCTGAACATTATGATGAGGTTCACTTACTATTTAATATAAGAGAAACAAACTGCAATTGATAGTGTTATTTATAGTTTCAACTGCTACTAACTAAAAAATGAAGCTATGTTACTAGGCAGAGTAGTAAATAGCGTGGGGCAGAACATGATTAAATAAATGAAAACCTGAAATGAAAAGACACAAAATCTTTTTATTCTTTATATAATAGTAATAAATTTAAGCTAAGCTTGAAAGTATTTTAAGTTCTTATTGAAACTCTCTAACATTTTCTTCATGTACTTCCTCTGTTAGAACTAATGGAAATGATTTGTCATTTGCAGTTTCATGGCAAGTGGTATACTGTATCTCTGGAAACATTCTCTAAGTCTTAGGGATACTCAACTGATAATCAGGTGTTGAAAGTATGAAGTTAGGTGCCATTACAGCAACTGCATGTAATAAAATATGCCATTTTCATATGTCTACAGTGTTTTTGATCATCTTTCCAGAAAAGATGAAGCCAACCATGGTCCTAGCAAATCATATAATATGTGATGCTTCTTATTGGAAACCAATTTACAAGTGATATCTAATACAATTCATAACATTTTAAATACCTAAATGTTTCCAATTTTCAGATAACTAAAAAAAGATACTAGTCTTGCATTAGTATTATTTTTATTCTCTGTCCTTGACACAGAATATGTTTATAATTTGCCTAAATGCTCTAGGAAGGAAAAAAATCATTGGCCCATAATTTAAACTGCTTTCCCAAATGTTAAGCATTCCATATTTGTTTATTTTCACTTGAAATAAAGGACTTATTACTTTACTCCATAACCCAGGGTGTGTGCTTAATCACATAAAGCAGCAATTATAAAAATGAATAGTTTCAAGCTATTATATACATAAAAATCCTCAGCTAGGGACAGAGAGGACTCATGCTTGAATATATTTAATTTTTTTAACTTAATGGGGACAAGAGTTAATTTTCACAATTACAAAATAAAGAATGTTATAAACTGTTGGGTTATACATAAGCATTTTCAGAATGCAATAATGGAGTTATTAAAAGTTGTGGTTACTTTTGTCACAATGGCAAATTAAGTTCTTCACTCCATTCACTGGGTGGAACTAAAAATGATCACATATACTAGTAATAGCACACATGACAGTACACATCTTCATTCTAGCTTTTTTCCAACAAAATAAATGCCTGAGAATTTTAGTTAAGAATCAAGCATCGTATTAGTTCAAGAAACAGCAGAAAAATTAAAAAATAAAATATTCTCTGAGTTCTAAAGCAAAAAATTAGGGCTTGTAGTTATTGAGAAAATCTTTAGTATGTTAATTAGACAGACCCCATAACTAAGAAACAATATAGTTACAAAATGCACTGAAAAATAAAATTCAGGTTAAGAACAATTTTGAAATACTAATATAATTAACTGTTTTAATAAAGCTATATTCCTGAAAAAGCATATATAAATTCAATGTCTTAAATGAGAACTTTTAAAATAATCTAGGAGGTCTTTCTAGTTAAAGAAATACTACAGGGAAATTGCTAAGCAGACTTGTAACGTACTTGATACAATTATATTTTTTCATAGACTAGCATTACACCACTATAGCAGTTTAGATGAAAGTGATACAAAACACTGGGTGAGTTCTAAATAAACTGGAGTAACTAAAAGACTGATTCATTAATCTTTTATTTAACTGTGTCTTTATCATGAGAAACTCTATTTACTAAAATTTACCTGTAGTAAGAATTCTCCTTCTTGCAGATGCAGGCCTTCTCTGAACTTTGTTCTACAGTTTTCCTGAACTTCATTCCTGTCAGCTGGGGAGGACTGTAATGCAACTATGGAGAAAAGGGAAAAGCAATGATAGAGTAAGTAGTTTCTTAAGTAAGTGATTTCAAAGGGCTATCATGGAAAATATATACCTCACGAAGACACAATCTGAAATACTGCTGTCTATTGGTACTATGATGACAGTAAATATGCTTTCTATCAAGGGGTGGTTTCCAAATCAGTGGACAGATTGCTAAAAATAATTACAATAATTTATTAAAAAATTATAAAATAACATTAAAATAATTTGTGACGAGCTCATGATTTTTGGCATATAACTTCAGAGTTTTAAAGAACTGCATGGTGCTGCTCTAAAAACTCTTCCCACTCCTATTCCTTTACTTATGAGAATAAGGTTCCACAGAACATAACCTATAAAAAAGGTTTTAGTATCTATCTATCTATATATATCCAAACAGTGAACCTGTAGTAGTGAGGAGAAAGAATCAACCATCAGCCTTATTAAGGAATGTATTTCCATTAAGTTTAGAATCCTCCTGTCTAGCTTAAGAGTAAGAAGCAATTAGTATTGTTACTAGATGCTTGTTAAATGTATAAATCAACTCATGGAGAAATTTTTTTTTCCCCAAAGTGTTGGTATCACTTTTTTTTTTAAGGTGGGCTTATGTTTTTTGTTTTTATTTTTATTTATTATTTATTTAATAAATATTGTATTACTGGTTTCAGTTACAGGTTTGTGATTCATCAGTCTTACAGAATATCCAGTACTCAATACATCATGTGCCCCCCCCTTAATGTCCATCACCCAGGTACCCCATCTCCCAACCCTCTCTCCTCCAGCAACCCTCAGTTTGTTTCCTATGACTAAGAGAGTCTCTTATGGCTTGTCTCCCTCTCCAGTTTTGTCCTGTTTAATTTTTTCCTCTCTTCCCCTATGATCCTCTATTTTGTTTCTTAAATTTCACATATCAGTGAGATCATATGATAATTGTCTTCCTTTCATTGACTTATTTCACTTGCATAATACTCTCTAGTTCCATCCACGTCCTTGCAAACGGCAAGATCTCATTTCTTTTGATGGCTGGAGAATTAACATATTTGTGATTTTGAATCATTCGATCCAAGAACATGTCTGTGTTTTCTCTGTTCAAATCTATATTTTTTGTCCCACTAGAGTATTTTAAAGTTGTTTGTGAAACAGACTGAACATTAATTTTTATGATTATTCCTGCATAATCCATCTTCTAAAGTGGTTTCTCCTTCATTATTATCTTCTAACTGCTTATGGATTATGCATATTAGGGAAAGTCTGATGCCATGGTGGGATGCTTCCGAGGTACTAGGTTGTAAGGCTTTTTTCTCCTCCCCTCCTATCTCTCTTCTTCATTGCACATGCGCGCGTTTGTGTGTGTGTGTGTGTGTGTGTGTGTGTGTGTGTGCGCGCGCGCGCGCGCGCGCGCGCGCGCCCACATGTGTCTATGGGTGTAGTCTGGGAGGCAAAAACGCTGAAGAGTGATAACAGCTACTGTGTACTTACTTTTCCCAAGCACTCTCAAATATCATTTCATTTAATATTGGTAAGTGACAGAATTAAGTTCAAATCTTAAGTTCAAATCTCCTGCCATTTACCAAATGTGTAGGCTCTCTGAGCCTATTTCCCAATATGTGAATTGGTAACTGAAAACAAACAACAAAAAACCATCCTGTCAGGTTATTGTGAGAAATAATGAGAATATATGTGAAGTTCCTGGCATACAGCAGCTCAGCAGTAGTTCAACAAACGCTAATGTTAATTATTAGCAGTGTTTCCCAGATCCTATAGACTCTCTTGTTATAAAGCATAACTTTTTCAATACAATTACAATACATTTCCAGTTTTCTTATCTATTTTTAACCTTCACTATTTAAATAAGAGAAATCAAGTAAACAAAATGGACTTTGATAATCATTCTTTTTAAGACTTGTTTCATTCCATCTTTATTGTGCCAAAGATAAACGGGCTCAGTGAAAAACGAGATTTACTAATCACCAGATTTTCTCTCAGTTTAAGCAAAGCCTCACATACAACACGTGTTCATGCTGCAATCTGTTTTCTGGTAAATCAGGGCACGTGCCGTATCACAATCTTGTGCCAGGTTCTTGCCTTTATAAAACCTGAAAGGCCCCACTTTGAAAAAAGCCGTCAAAAGTTTGGCCTCTGAATGTAACACTTTCAAAAGGCCAGGGAACATATTTCCTGAGGCCAGAAGAATAGTTTGAGGTACATAAATTGATCTAACAGTTAATCAAGACCAAAGGAAATGCTTAATATTTCCCACTGAAAAGAAGAGAAAAAGGGCTTTTTTCTCTTCCTATTCTACTGCTGCTTGCTCTCGAATGTCCAGATTTCACTGAATACCTTTAAACCTCACAATGTTAGGGTTACCTACACTCTGTTTCTTTTCCAAAAGCTCCAGTATGAGGCACCATTTAAGACTCACAGCAAATACCAATAACATTTAGCATTAAAAAGAAAACAACAAAACCCAAAACCCTTGCATTGCAAAAAGAAGCAAAGTGATTGTAAACATGGATAGATATTACTAGTATCAAATTTTAAAATGTCTAAATTATCTTATTAGGAATCTTTTAAAATTAATTTTTAGTTAATAGAATCGATGTCAGTTCCAAATAGAGTTACAGAACCACCAATACCATTCATCTCAGAGTAATTTACAATTTGTTTCTGGCCTTGTATTGGGGATATTGGCCAACATAATTAGACATCAGGCAGACTCTGCCTTTAGTTGGGAATATAAGTTAGGAAATAAAGAACTAGAAAAGAAAGTCAGAAACATTAACTAGCACAATGGGATTTAATTAAAGTATTACAGGAACTTGAAAGAAAAAATAAAGAAAACAAATTCTTTTTAAACAATACTTACAGTTCTAAATGTTGGGAGGTTAAATATTTACTGTGTGTAAGTAGGAAAAGTGACAAGTGCATATCAAGGAAGATCACTGGAGAGGTCTTCCAAAATTATTTCTGTTGCTCTTATGTTTAAGGTTAATAATTAGTAAAGCATTTAAGTAAATATTGTGAAAAGAGAAGTCCAGGAAAGATGAACTCCCTTTGCATTCTCATCTTAAAAATAAACTAATTTGACTTTTTAGGAATCTTACTTTATGTTGGGGCCTCTTGACCCAGACTATGCAATTTTTGCCCCTCCACAAAGAATTTTCTTCTATTTCTTGACCTCCTGCCACCTCTCCCTTCTTAAAATTGCTAAAACCACCTTCATACTAGTCACTTTCACGTATACATTTCTTGCCTTGAATAGAAAGCAACAGAAGAGTAAGAAGACATAGAGTACTATCACCAGTGTCCTTCCTACCATCTAAGTGACCTCAAATAATTTCCTTAGTAATAATATGTGATACTTACTAAGCATACACTGTATGCCAACAAATTTCCTATATAATAAATCTTATTAATCTTTATACCAATAGCCTATGAGATTGGTATTATTTTGTCCTTTCAGTGAAACAGAGTCTTGGATTAAGACACTGTCTGCAGAGAGTTTGAAGCAGCAGAGCCTAGATCCAGCCCAGGTAGCCTGACCATACTTGTTCACAGGGCTGCTAACCACGTGCTGGACTTCTCCCCCTATGCCAACCACCTGTGACCTGTAGTGTCTTCATCTGTATGCGAGGACAATGGTACCTCTGGAGACAAATTCTTGTTAGCGCTAAAATAAGATGTAGAGTGCCTGAGTAATGCCTGGAAGCCACAATTTATAGCCCAGGATAAAGATAATGGGCTATATGCTGAGATGATACACCCTCAAACCTTTATGAAAAGCTGACATGAAAAATGATAATCTATTAGGACTGCTACGGTGCTTATACAACATAGATTTGAAAGTATTTCACAATTGTAAGTTGCTATAAAAATTATAGGCATAATCAGATGCACAGGACACTTTAAACATTATGTCACTAGAATTAAATTCACGACACTTGATAGAAACAAAATATGCTATGGAAAGTAAGTCACAGCCAATTCTGCTACTTGAGAAGCATTTGCTATAAAAAACAGACATTTGTTAAAATCCTCCCCATCTGCAAGTACATTACACCTTCCAAAATATAAAGATCTGACTTTAAACAGTCTGTGGAATATTAAGATAATAAAGCACTGAAATATTTCAACAATTTCGTCTTTGAGAGATCAATGAAGCAACTATACAAGAATTTAATCTAATTGATGAAGTAACCTAGAATGTAAATATTATCAGAGCATCATCAAATGGTCATTTTGCCAAATGATTCAAGTCTTTCTCCCAAAAGTATTTAACCATATCCGTTTCTTCTATGGCACTTTCTTTCCTTATACATCTAAGCTTGTATTTCTACTTCTCCCTACAAGCCAAATATTTCCTCTTTGAAAAACATGCTCTGAATTGTTCAACAGAGAAATTCATGAGGGAGAAATACTGGCATTTGGTAAACTGTATTTTGTATGTTACTATAGTTTTCAATTAAACAGAAAGATGACATAGTAAATATCATGTGCCAGGAAAAAGCGTAAGACTTTTAAAAATCTTTGGGTTGATATAAATTCAATTTATTTTATGATAATATTTACCATCTCCTTTATTACTTCTGGCAGAAAAAGTTAAATTCCATTCCCACAGTGATATAAGCATAAAGGAAAGCAAAGCTATCACTATAAAATTCAACCACATAAACTTTTATAAATTAGAAAGAGTTAAGCAATGTAATATTTCTCAAATGTAAAAAAAAACAGCCCTAGCTTAGTCCAGGATGAATTAGTATTCATGAATAATATATTAAGTATACCTAAGGAGAAGTTCTTCTACGTGCTGTGGGGTAAGAGAGAGATATTTCATTTCAATACAAAGTTTTTGTTTATAAATGTATTCTTTTGAGGGGACTAAGGAAGAAACTGATATTAAAGAAAACTATACTATAGTCTTAAATTTCTAGGACACAAAGATTAGGTCTACACAGTTTACACAATAGTTTCTAATGATATTGAGAGTTTTTTTTCTACCTAGAAATTTCTAATCACCAAGGGAGAATGAAAGTAAATTCAGTTTTTAAAAATGCAAATGTTAGTTTATATCTTTACAACTGAATGTAGGTTGAATACCTAGTAGTTTATGGTCTTTTTAGCAAATCTAAAAAAATCATCTTAAAGCTGAGTAAGTCCTTAAAAATTAGACCTACTCCTGCTCTCGATTTAGTGGAAAACAACTTCCAAAGATGTTTAACATTTTCCCAGTTTTACATTTCACTATACACAATTCTACGTAACTGTGTTAGGTCATGAGGTAACAGAACCAACAAAAGCAGTTAGTTTACCTTTGCAGTGGGGAAGGGGTTGCATTGAACTTTCCACATATATAAGAGTGGAATTCAAACTGCATTTTGTAGCAGATTTTAATCAAGTAGAGCAGTGATTCTCAAAATTTCAGACATTAGAATCACCAGGAAGGCTATGGCTATTAAAACACATTGCTGCACTTCACTCTCTAAAATTTCTGATTTACCTAGACAATTATGATATGGTTTCACTTATTTACGGAACAAAAGGAATAGCAGGGAGGACATTAGGAGAAGAAAGGGAAAAATGAAGGGGAGGAAATCAGAGCAAAACTGAGTGGTTTTTTTTGGGGGGGGTGAAGGAAATGGGTTGGCCTGATGATAGGTATTAAGGAGGGCACGTATTACATGGAGCACTGGGTCTTATATGCAAACAATGAACCATGGAACACTACATCAAAAACTAATGAGGTACTGTATGGTGACTAACATAACATAATAAAATAAGAAACATAAATAAATAAATCAAAGTTTTGATTTAGGAGGTCTAGGGTGGAACATTATAATTTGCACTGCTAACACATTCCCAAGTGATGCTGAGGACCAGGTACCATATTTTAAGAACCAGTGACTTTGGAAATTCATAACTTTGGAAGTTCACAATTTTGAAAATAACTTACAAATATTACAGATCTCACTGCCTTATTATTTTTTTGAATTATCATTCCTCTGCTTAAAGGGTGCTCTTATTAATATGAATGTCCTCAGGAAATAACTCAATGCCAATTTTATAAAGATCAAAAGAGAAGCACATAATTTGATTGAAACAAAGAATTAAAAGTTCTGTCTGTATACAAATACAGTAAGTAGGCACACTACCCATAATTTATATATATCCTCACCAAAGCAAGCCGTGTCACCTCTCCCTGAACAAACTGTCTAGAGTTGAGTATGTGCCACTTCTGAAAAAGGAAACAATATGGGGAAATAAATTATTACATATTACGCTAAAAGGCTAAAAAGTTTATTACCAAACTTCCATCTTGAAATCAAAATACAAAATTAATTTAAGAGATTGTCAGATGATATGACTACCAGGTCTGAAAGGTCTCTATGCATATTCCACAATGACCACAAAATCATCCATTAAAACAAGTAAAATATCAGTATGCCACAAGAAATAATTATAATTTATATAACAATTTTCATTACAAAATTGACTTCACACATCTCATATTTTAGGATAAATCCACCACAAACTCAAAGCATGGGGCACACAAGCACTCTTACCGTCCATGCTGAGAAGATGATGACCTTGGGAACAGTGAAGTTAAAGGTCATATCTAAAGCCACAGGATTAGCCTCCATGTCTCCTGCCTGCCAGTGCTTTTGTTCTATGACAAACTCCCTCTGCCATGCTAAGATAAAGAGAAGGAATGCTGCCTCTGCAACACACAGACCAGACATAGGACACCAGACACCATCAACAATCCAGCTGACAAAAGAATATCTGTAAAACTAACCATAAAAGCCACTCCCACATCATATGAGAAAATTTAAGTCTAGAAGAAACCAGAATAATACAATTTTAGGCTAAACTGATTCAATGTGACGGCTTACTTCCCTTCTCAACCTCCCACTGCAAACACCTGCATGGTTTTCTGGCTTCCACGGAAAATCAAGGACCATAATACTACACTGGTAGTATTGTGATTTTTTTGTATAGACTTTATTTTCATTTTAGTTTACACTTTCATGTGCAATTTTCTTTTGACTCCCTAATTTAAGAACTTGAAACGCCAAATGAAGGTCTCTTTAGGCAAACTATCACCTCAGGACAGTTTTATATTCTATATACACACAGATTTGCTTTCTGCAAACTCTGCTCATCCTTACAACATCTCATCTCTGGTATTTTTCCTCTTATTCTATTTGCTCTCCTCTGGAATACTTTATTCACTTTCGTGATTTAGAGTATTATTCTTACTATATTACAATGACTCCAAACTAAATCTCCAGCTACGAATAAATGAATTTGAGTTACTGATTAAAACTGGTTGATCAAAAAGCAGAAAAGCTCTAAGAGCATGATTTAAAAATAAGACATAAACATGACTACTAAATAAAATGATTGGTGGTAACATAACTGCATTCCATCACAGGCTCTAAAGCGATTAATTTTGTACTTTATCTGTATATACAGTTCCTAAAACACTGTAACAGGAAGATGTTGTAGATTTCTTTAGCTCACAAAGCCACAAAAACAAAAAACAAAAACAAACAAAAAAATGAACAAATTAACTATGGGGGGAGAAAAAAATGCTAAAAGTCAGCCAGCTTTAATATTACCCCAGTAGTAATCCTCATTGTAAAAAAAGAAAGCAAAAGGCATCAATTTATGATCACCTAGACCTGTTCATTATCAAGCAATTAGGGATCATAGAGATATATATAACACTAGGAAATGATCAAAGAGAAAATCCATTAAAAAGCAGTAAATTCACTACTTCTGTATTTTTGGGGTAAATACCCAGTAGTGCAATTGCAGTCTCACAGGGTAGCTCTATTTTTAATTTTTTGAGGAACCTCCACACTTTCCAAAGTGGCTGCATCAATATGCACATGTACCCCAATGTTCATAGCAGCAATGGCCACAATCGCCAACTGTGGCAAGAGCCAAAATGCTCCTCAAAAGATGAATGGATAAAGAAGATATGAGCCATCTATACAATGGAATATTATGCAGCTATCAGAAAGGATGAATACCCAACTTTTATATCAACACGGACAGGACTGGAGGAGATTATGCTGAGTGAAATAAGCCAAGCAGAGAAAGTCAATTATCATATGGTTTCATTTATTTGTGGAGCAGAAGGAGTAACATGGAGGACATAAGGAGAAGGAAAGGAAATGTGAATTGGAGGAAATCAGAAGAGGAGACAAAGCATGAGAGACTGTGGACTCTGAGAAACAAACTGAGGGTTTTGGAGGGGTAGGGGTGGGGAATGGGTGAGCCTGGTGGTGGGTACTAAAGAGGGCACATAGTGCATGGAGCACTGGGTGTGGTGCATAAACAATGAAACTTGGAACACTGAAAAAATTAAATTTTAAAAAAGGTAAATTTTAAGAAGGAAAAAAGGAAAACAAAGGATATAATGAGTTCAAGTTCTGAATCTTTGATATATACTTGTTTTTTGAAAATACTTGTCAAAAGAAATGAATACTCAGTGATGAAAATATTCTATATAAATCATAAAATATTAAATTTATTCATAGAATCTGGGGCACCTGGGTGGCTCAGCTGATTTAGCATCTGACTCTTGATTTCAGCTCAGGTCACAATCTCAGGGTCATGAGATCAAGCCCTGCATCCCAGCTCTGTGCTGAACACACAGCCTGCTTGAGATTCTCTTTCTCCCACTCCCTCTGCCCCTCCAGCCCTGCTCGTGCTCTCTGTAAAAATGAATTTAAAAAAATTCATAGAACCTAATGTATCTCGTAAGTTAGAATATTTGAAGAAAAGAGAAATTAAACTCCTTATCCAAAAAGATCGTATTATTAAATGTAAGAGCCAGGATTTAAATACTACTTCAGTTGGACTCAATAAGAATATTCTACTATTCTTTTTATTCATCCATGTTTCAATTTGCATAGATTTGATGAATAAAGGCCATACAGGGTGCCTGGGCGGCTCAGTGGGTTTAGGCCTCTGCCTTTGGCTCAGGTCATGATCTCAGGGTCCTCGGATCAAGGCCCGCATTGGGCTCTCTGCTCAGCAGGGAGCCTGCTTCCTCCTCTCTCTCTGCCTGCCTCTTTGCTTACTTGTGATCTCTCTGTCAAATAAATAAATAAAATCTTAAAAAAAAAATAAAGGCCATACATTAAAATTTAAAAGAATCTATAAATTTTATAGCTTTAATTATGGAAGCTATCATGAATGTTATAATTAGTTACATGTTTTAGAATATGAATTCTGGACCCCAAAAAAGCTCAATTATAAAAAAGTAGATAAATACCAGAGATAAAAGAAACTCAATGCTACATGATGATTTTAAATGTGCTTATGTTTTAGGCAAACCTACCACAGACATTTCTAGAATTAAGAAATCATATTTAATGTGATACCATGATACCAAAATTTTTGTAAACTATTTGGTATACAGTGATTTAAAACTTAGAGCAACGCAGATAAAATTATCACACAAATCCCATGAATGAAAAGCATACATATAAACCCACCAAACTTTAAAAAGCGTCAATCTTCAAAAGGGCTTTTTATTTAATTCATTTCTCTGCTTGTTCAAACTCTATCTTCACATATATGTTTCTCAAGATAGTGTTCTGGGTTACAAAGACACCAAAACAGGACTAAAATCTAGAGAACACACAAGCTGGAGATGAATAAACACAATAGCTCTCTTTTGAAAACCTAATGAACTGGAAATGAACTGATAAATTACTAAAAAAGCAAGACAAAGAAAAGAGCACAGATAATTTTTAAATTTGAAATAAAGTCAATAGAGATCCATGGTAAAGAATGAGGTCGAATAAATGTTAGCTCATCACATCATGTAAATTAACTCTTGTCATCATCCCCTCTCAGAGCTTTTTAAGACTTCGTGAATTTAGACTACATAAATGTTACTACACTTTACAAAGTGATGATTAAGTATGTGTAATGGTTCAAGAATTGGATGTTTTCCTATGTCACTTAGTTTTTTTTGTTTGTTTGTTTGTTTTAAGATTTTTATTTATTTGACAGAGAGAAACACAGCCAGAGAGGTAACACAAGCAGGGAGAGTGAGAGAGGGAGAAGCAGGCTTCCTGCCGAGCACGGTGTGGGTCTCCGGGATCATGACCTGAGCCAAAAGCAGTTGCCCAACCAACTGAGCCACCCAGGCACCCCGTCACTTAGTTCTTATACCAGAAACTGTTCCCTATAATAGCTGCATAATGCAGGAGTTAGGAATTAGAAACTCAGATCCCCAAACTGACTTCTGCCAGGCTTCCTAAAATCTAGACAAAATCATCTCTTTCTTGTTTCTAAGCTTAGACCTCAATTATAAAGATGTCACCAAGAATAACCCATGGTTTCGATATAATGAAGGAAGTAAAAGACCTCATAGTTAGTAATTACATTTTAGTGGTATAATATGTATTATGAATACTTTGTCGAAATAACAAATATTACATGCCACTGATCCCTACTATTGCCTCACTGAAAGAAAACTTTTCTGCCTTTTCTACCTCATTCGATACTTGGGTCTCAGCAGAGATATGAATTACCCATACCTATGTTTTTAATTTTGGGGATGTAGTCCAAAGGTAAATGATTTAAACCAACACTTACATAATGATGCATGCTTTAAAAAATGATAATGAAATCTAACTCAAATTTTTGTATATGTTGCAATTGCTCTTACTAAGAATAAAACATGTTCTTAGATGTAATGTATTGTTACAATACTGATTCCGATTGGTCAACAAGCTCAATGTCCGCTGTTTGACCTGGGACTAAGAGACACAATAAGGGAGGAAACAAGCCTTTCCCTTCATATCAACCTCAGAGGCTGGGCTGTAAGCGCCCAAATCCTAGTCTCCCCGAATAGACTATTATTGATCATAGTCATTAAGTGATTTAAACTTATTAGATATCTTCCCTCTCAGAAGTAACATGGTATTTGAGTTTGTACAAAATACTCATTTTGTGCAAACAAAAACAAAAACAAAACTTATTTTGTGACTGTAAGACTCTACTTTTCTTTTTATAACAAAGCAAGGTCGAATCTTAACGTTCTAGCATTTGGTGAAGAAGTCTGAACCTAATGCTAAAGATTTTAGGCTTTCAGTTTGTATTCCCAGGACCTAAGTCCACACTGATTTGTCAGATCACAGCTCCATTTGGTCATTTAACTGCCCTCAGGTCTGGACTGATTCAATCTGCCTTGAGAGGCAAAAATGGCACTTTACCATGTTTAATTACCAACATCAGAAAACATCAATTTTGGATTTGGGGTATTTATTTTCTAAAACCAGTAAGGACTCTACAGAAAAACCTCAAAGATGTGTAATTTCAAGAAGTCTTCCAGGGAAAAGAGTAGGTAACACCGAAGAGCAGTATTACTATGAATAGAACTTAAACAGCTTTTCTTATTTCAATTAGTCTCTCATTCTTAAAATATTGAGGTTGTTAACCTTCAAACAGGCCTACATGTGTCCACTGTACAGAAACTAATAATAAAGTATCAGTTTATTCTGGAATTTTTAACCTATCAAATTTACAAAGGGAGTGATTTTTTAAAAAACACTGAGTCTATTTGCACATTCCATCTATGCTGACAAAAATTTAAAAAGTACTAAGATTGCCAGACTGCTGGGAGGTACAAAAGGAGCATCCAACAAAGAAGAAAACAACCAGTGAACCACAAACAAGATAATACTCATAAAGGCAAAGGAGCAAAGAGATAGCTAAGGAATGCAAAGGGCAATACTGATTTGAGAACAGTACAGTTGATACTAATTGGTCCTAAAAAGATGTATGTAGCTTTCACATTTGCATCTTTAAATACTTGTACACGTTTCACTGTCTGGGCCAGCCAATCAGGGGTTATGTAAAAAATTTTACTGCTGTAATTCCAGAAAATATTTCTCACACCTGTTTATTTATAGATAGAAACTAAGATAATTGATGGAATGAATAACTATAATGGGCTCCTAACAGATTATCTGGAAAAAGCAAAATATTAACATCTCACAGTAAATTCCAGACCTGTATTTTTAAATACATAATCTAGAATTTCAATATGCATTGTACATTGTCTTTCAGATGTAAGTTAGTGAAACTGAGGTAATAAATATTGACTGACTGCCAGCTATGGGTCATTGTTCTAAGGGCTTAAGATACAGCAGTACACATAATATCCTCAAGGAGTTGCCATTATAGTGAGTGAAACAGGCACAGAACTTTTAAGTGTACCAGAAAAATCAAAGCATGATAATATAAAAATGAAAATTTTTATACGGATTAGCTCATCTGTAGCATAAACAGAGTATGAAATAAAAAATAATTCCCTGACGATTCTCTTCATTGCCTAGAAGATATACACTTCAAGAGTTTTCAAGGATTAAATATCCAACAATTTTCTCAATCACTTCTTCAGCTCAAACCAAAACCAGTATCTAACAAAACTTCACATCTTCTTACTTCCCTTGAAAATGCTACCTAAATATTACATTAATCATATTGAATAGTACATTTCTAAAGGATTTCCCATACTACATTTGTCACAGATGCTGAGACACTATTAGAACTATTAGAGAGCAGAAATCTTATTCTCTTTCTTTTTCTTTTTTTGTGAATTTGGCACCTGCACCATATTTAGAATAAAGTACCATCTTGAGTTATGAAGAAACTGCTTCTAACTTTACCATAATTGAAAAAGAACTAAATCTTGTTCAAGTACTTCAAAGTTATATTTCAGAATGTTTGGATTAATTAGAAATGGGTAAATATTAGTGTACTTAAGCCTTAAGTGCTCTTTTCAGACAGTCGGAGCAAGAGGGTCACGGCTCCAAGGCTGAAGAAGATCCACCCAACCTGGATTATTTAAACTTGCAATAAATAGATGTATTTTCTTGGAAAAATATCTATTGTTACAGTAAAACTTGAGTTTCCTTTCTAACCAGATTGTATGATTACTCGTTTATATTGTTCTTTCCGCAGGAATTCACACACCCCCTGTTTGCATCCTGTTATTCACTTAGAGCTTCCCTTCACTTCGCTATACTGTTTCCCTAATAGTGAGAGAGTGGTTTGAAGGGCACATAAAACTCCTCATCAGTCAACGTTCTCCAAGTCTCCTCATTTGTACCATTTAGTATTTGTTCAGGTCTTAGAGATTATCTTGAAAAACTTACTGTCTTCGTCCTTTCAAAATATTGCACTGCCTTCCTAGATAACAGAGGTCTGGAAAAGACTATGGCATCTTTTCTACTGATTATTTCCTTCACCTTCTATCTAATTTTCTGCCTGTATTGAACAACCCAAGAAACTACTTAAGGTATGCACTTCACTGAAACCTAAGCAAACACATTTACAGTCTTCCTAAAATTTGATATGTTTGGGTTTGTCTTTCTGAAGGCAAAGAAAAAATATGTTAAGTAATTCCAGCATAATTAAAGCCAGGTTAAACCACTGCCTCCGATGGATGCATATGAAAAATACAGATTCCTTGGTTCTACATAGAAACTACACAGAATCAGTATAAGAGAAACATGCCCTAGAATGTGCTAAATTTTAACAGGCTTTCCAGGTTATTCTCATATATAATGAAGTTAAAAAATCAGTAACGCAAAGGACCTAAAATTAAAGGTAATATAATTGATGAAGGAATGACACAAGTAGGCTAATAAGATGCTTCGGTTAAATACACTGAACCACAATAAAAAATAAACTCATTAATGAAAAGTTAAGGAAATAATTTTTAATACCTAAGAACTCCACAGTAAGCCCTGCTAAGCTATAGTATTCTTTATAAGGCAGGTTTAAAATGTCCTTTACTTGAGGTACTGAACAGAACAGACATGTCTAATCATAAAAAAATACACAAATATATAAACTTATACATTAAATATGCATATATTACCTTAAATAGCATACACACACACAGACTGCAAAGGAAAACACTAATGATGTTAATATTCAAATGGCAGCTGGCTACTCGCTAAGCTGTTTCAGTCCTTATCCATTTCTTTTAAACAGAGCACAAAAAATATACATTTTTTTTCTCTTTTTAACATTTATAGTTTGATTTCCCATTACAGAGGAGCAGAATGACTAACATCAACTGATCTTTACCAGAGTCAAGGAATAGCATCTCTCTGGCTTCTAGGCTATAAACTCTTTAAGGGCAGAGACCACATCCTACATATCATGGAACCCCTCCACCCTAAAGGTCAAGCAGTGAGCACTGCGTGTGAACAAATGCTGAGGTTTGGGATAGCATTCCACAAAGCCAGGAGTGGCCTCAAGGTCACAGTCTACAATAGGGGCGTCTAACCCCATCACTGGGCCAGAGCTTGATTCTACAGGTCTAGGGTGGGGCCCAAGATCTGGCATTTCTAACAAGTTCTCAAGTTCCCAGGTGACACTACTGCTGCTTGTTTGAGAGCCACAGGTCAGGTTAAAGTCTTCAGGACTACGCTATGGAAATGATTCCTAGAAAAGAGAAGTAACTGAGATACAGTTAGGAAAAACATAGGGCATCCAGAAACCAGGGTTCTAGGTCCAGCTCTATCACAAATGACTACTTAGTTGATAAACATACACACACACACACACACACACCAATGAATACCACATAATCTATTTCCAAGATGAAGGATTTGGTGTAGATGAAAACAAAAACTCAAAAACTTGATAGATCAGAAAAAATTAAAGTGTCACTATAAACCCTGAACCATATATCTTCCCTGAAATGATCATCCTCATATCAATGTATATTGCCCAAATCACAACTATTAAATGACACAGCTTTTATCCAAGAACATACAGAGAGAGCAAAGAAAAAAAAATGCCCAGACTAAGCAATCAGATAACTGTTTTTGAGATCTTCTAAACACCAATTATAAATTCAAGCATCTGTAAATCTGTCTAGGACAGCAATTATCAGCATCATCTGACGGCTTGTTAAAAATGCAAAATTTCTGGCTACCACCTAAACCTACAGAATTAGAACTTTTATCTTAAGAAGATCCCTATGTGATTTGTAAGTACCTTAAATTTTGAGAAGCCTTGACACAGGCCACTGAGATTTTATCATTAATTCTTTACTGCTATTTGTAAAATAACATGATATATTTAAAGGACTGAACATTTCCTAAAAAAAAATCTATCTCTCACTTATATAAACAGATAAAAGGAGAAAGTGAGGAGTTATTTTACATGAGAAGATACACTGTAACATTATCTTCAAACAAAAACTTCCACTTAAAATACTATGAAATAACATATGGTTAAAAGGTAACATCACCTAGCTCAAATCGCTTCAGGCTGAGTAAAATGAGGTACAGGGATGCTAAGTGGTTTGGTTAAAATGGAATAGTTTGTCATGGCACAATGGAGACTGAAATCCAATTCTACTGACTCCTATAATAACACACTCGTTCCGGTGGGAAAAAAATTAAGTACATTTTCTTGGAGTAAATTATACTGTTAACATAAAGTAGACGTATACATAACTTTTAAAGAATGATATATCTACACAAAATATATTGAAGGAAATCAGCAAAAATGTCATAGTATATGTATTTTATTCATAAAAAAAGAAAGAGAGAGAGAGAGAAACTTTCAAAAACTGAATTAGAAGAAAGAGAACTGGAATCTGACAATTTAATAGGGACACAGCATTCAAACATATGAGTTTCAAAGGATGACACCACATGACTTTTAAGTGGCAGCATCTTTTTGATGAATGAATGTGGAATACTTATTTTTAGAAATACTCAAAGTTTGGCTTTGTACTTAAATTTTACCATGCATTAATAAACAAAACTTCTTACCATCAAAGAAGCTCTTGGCTCTTAGGTAACTGACACTAAGCCTAAGAACTGAAAGTTTGTCCAGCTTATTAATAACATCTTGTGGAAAAGGCAGCAGACTAGCCAAACGGTCCAACTCTGTATTAAGTCGGTCTCTATGTCGCTTGGAAGGATTTGACTTGATTCCTTCAGCTGGGATTGGCTTGACACTGAAACACAAACAAAATACCACAAAATACTTTAAACTACGTAAAGCAAAAATTTCTATTGCATTATAGCTCCTAAAATATTTCCCTAACAAACACCTAATATCTACTTCAAGTTAACATAAATCCTCTCAAAATGCTCCTTTCGTATCTTAATTAAGAAAACAAGGAAGTTGGTAAAATTCTTCCTAATTTTTATTAAAAGCTTATGGACCCATCTTAAGAAAATGCTGAGTGCATCTTATGTACCTCATACTTCCTTTACTTCATACATATGTGGTATCATGATTCCCAACAACAAATCCTAGTGGATTTTTCTTCAATCTCAGCCACTGTTAGGGAAAGAAAAAAAAAAAAAGGAAAGAAAGAAATGTGCAATAAATTATGTGAAAATTATGCTTCTTTTGCTATCTTCTACAAGAAGCATCTTGGAATCATTTATGATACAGATAGATAAGAGCTACCCTAAATAAAAAGCTGATCTTTATCACCCTCAGCTTCCTCTATTTAACACTTTCATCCTGTCAGTGACAGGTACTCAAAGCCCTTCAGGTACCTCCAGATGGTTGTCCAACATCTAATGGGGTCCTCCAACATTAAAAAAAAAAAAAAAATGACTTTGGGTATTTATACTCATTGATCAACAGATATCAGATGTTAACTACGATTACTGGCAAATTTTGTTTTTAGGACAGTCAATAATTCTACTTAAATGTTAGTTTCATAGTTAATATCTCAATTAGAAAATTCAATGAAACCCCAACATTTAGCATGATTTTCATGTGAGAGAAAGATATTTATGATTAGGAGAAGAACCTGAGCTTGGAAATGAGAAACTAGATAACTTCACACAAAGGACTTAGCCAGGTTTGCAGATATCCACTATTTAAAGTGATCATCAGACATCCATAATGAAATATAGAGAAGATATTATAAAGCAAAATAGATCATGCTTCTGCACCTTTCCATTTGCCATGAAAATAAAAACTTATGTAGGGTATTCTTACAACAAAGATTCCTCCCCCCACCCAAGTTTTATTGAGAAGACAAAGACACTTTCAACAATTCAAATTATTGTATCTTAAAAGTAGAAACTCGGTTGAATATAGAGCTATTAATTTGATTTAATCAAAATATCTCTAGATTCTTTGTTTTCAATGTTACATGTGGAGAAGTAACACTTTATATAAAAATAAACAAGTCAATATAAAATTTAAATGTTTAATACTGTCCATGAGAATTTATAGAACTTGTCTGTTTCTATTTTTATTACAGTTCATGTTATTTCTACAAAAATAAGAGTTAATAAATTGGTAAAGTATATGGCATAAATACAAAATAAATCAGGCACTTTCTCCAGACTGTTTGAGTAACTGCATACTTAACAGAAATTGGTGACTATTTCTCTAGCTGTTTTCCCCTGATCATACCACATTTATACTCAAATTCAAGTTATCTCAAACTTCTTCAATGAATCGACTGAATTTCAAATGTTACCTATAATGCACACCTACCTCATTAAACAATTCTCTACTGATTGATCACTTGTTGATACAAATATTTCCTTGCATTTATCATGTCCTGTGTAGTCTAGGAAAATATTCTTCTCCTACACATTAAAAATGTGTTATAGGAGCAAAGTATGAAAAACGATTCTTATGGACAAGGTGGTATCTGAGATGGGCCTTTAAAGATGCAGGAGGTGGCAGGAGGTGGCAGGAGAAGCAATGAACTGTGGTAAGTCCCCTGTGTGGAGCGTGAAGCCCAGAGAGCAAGGTAGAGGAGAAGGGAGAAGCTAGGCTACATTCTTGCAACCAACAGTGACTGCCTACCATGGGCCAATCATGAAAGACTTGGCAGTGAATGATACATACTGAAGTCCCTGTTATCATGAAGCTTACATTTCTGTGGGAAGACATAAATAAATAAATGAATGAATAATCATAAGACTTTGGGGGCTGGTAAGTGTTAAGAAGAAAAATAAGGTAAGGAACTAAAGAGTGACAAGGGTGCTGGTTTTGATCGCCAGAAAGAGCCTCCGATGTTCAGCTGCAGCACTGACATAAATCTGATGAAAGAGTGAGCTATGCGGGTGTCGATGAAAAAATGTTGAAGACAGAGGAAACAGTAAATTTCCTCATAGAAATGGGAGCAAGTTAGACTTCGGTATCTGAGAGTCATTTTCAGCTGGGATTTACACGACCAGTCTTGTGTTTTACTGAGCTGACTCTGGCTATGGAGAGGATGGAATGCAGGGCAGCTCTCACTGAAGCTAGCTAGCGCTGCCTTCCGAAATACAAATCTATGTCACTCCTCGGATTCAAACCTATCAGTAGCTCTGCACAGTCCATGTTCCTAAGCCTAGAAAGCAAAAGGCTTCTGGATCTTTTGTGGCTCCCTAACTGTTCCTCTGGTCTCATTCTTCCAACCATATCCTTCCCTGTCCATTACACTCCAGAGGGAAGAAATTACTTCATTACCAATATATACTGGTGCTTTCATCCATGTTACTCTCCAGAATCCTCTTGTTCTCTTCCATCAGCTTCAAAGCCCCATTCAATTAGACCACTTTTATAAAGTCCTCCCTGCCCTACTCACAATGGATTCCTCCTGTACTACTTCTTTTTACCTCAGGCATCATAGGCAAATGTCTTATACAACCATTGCATAAAGGAATATCCTATGCAGATAGCATTTCCAATAAGCTGAAACTGAAATCTTGCACTCCTGGTAGCTTTCCAGTAATGATTATAAAACACTGGGGAGAAGACAGTAACACAAACATCGAGGCAAGACCAAGTGACAGGACACAGAGAAGTAACAATCACAATAGGAATAAGAGTGCTTGGGATATTCCTCCATGTGGTAGTGCTGCCTGTCTTGTGCTGGCTCCCACCGGACTTCAACACTGAGCTAGAGCTAACCATGTCTTTGCACAATGTCAAACTCCCCACAACTCTCCTGTGTTACTATGCACGTTATGGAAGGTTTAGGATGAGATCAAATTTCCTAAGTTACATAACCAGTATTACATATACTTGTTTGTTGTTCTTATTACTATGTAACTTTTATCATTTTTGTATCTCTGTTGCTCACCACAGAACTTGACATAGAGCGGACTTTCAATTAATGTTTGTTGATCAGAAGTGCCCATAAAAAAAGTGATCAGAGCCTGACCAAAGGCAGTAATAGTACACATATTAAGATCTGGCATGAGATGTTTAAACATAGCACTTTGTGTCTATCACAAAGTTTGCTACACACCAAGACTCAAGTATTTGCTGATGGGGCAAAGGAAGTATGGACAAGTGAGGGAGAGGCTGCTAATGACTGAAATGTGTAGCTTAAGGTAACAACCATACTTCCTAATGGATGGTACACCAAACAAAGAGAAAAGAGACTTGAAGACAGACCTTGATGACACCAAATTTAGGTATAAGGTAGAGGATGAGGCTCAGGCAAAGACAACAGAGGATGAATTAGAAGAAGACAGGAAAAGAACCAGGGCAGAATATTTTTAAGGTCACAGAACAAAATCAAATGTACAGAAAAATTAAGTAAGGTCAGAGCTGAGAAATATCCTCTTGACATGGCATTTCAAATCCACTGTTGTTATATTAAAGTAACAGACATGACATGCTTTTTCACTGATTTTGTGAGAAATATTCAGAACTATTTTGTGAAAATACTTCATCTTTATCTATACATTTTAAAGATGCACATAATAAATATAGAGAGTACACTTACATCAATCACACTTGACTTGGGTTTACTCTTGTTATTATTGCCTTTAAATCTATGCCAAAATATACTGCCAAGCATTTATTTAAATGAGAAGCCACATTTGAAATATAAACAAACATCCCTGTAAGATTAGATTTGAAAGATCTGAAGTTAGATATATCTTGAAATAGAGAGAGCACTGATGTTGATAAAGCAAAGGAGCAATTTATTATGTTTTTTTTTAAGCCTTACCTCAGAAACCTTGTCTCAACCTGCAAATCAAAATTGTGAAATCAAGACTCTAGCTGACTGCCTGTCATGCTTCTGTTTTAAAGCCCTGCCTGCTGTAAGTACTGCTAACAAGCCCAACAGCATGTCCAATGCCAGTGTGGGCGCCATCTTTAAAGCCTTTCTTATACCCCAGTGTAGAATGTCTTAGAGCCATCCCTTGTGCCCAGAGTTGAAAGCAAAGCTAAAATTTTAACCCAGTTTAGTCATAAAAATGACCTTCTCTATAAATAGTTGTTTTTATATGACATTTATCATAAAACCTCAAGTGACATGCAAAGATACAGTTTCAGTAATCCTATGAGAGTAAAGCAACATTTTCTAATATAGATTACCAGTTCTGACTTCACTCTATCAATGTTTTCCATTCAGTGATTTAATCAACTCCCAAATGTTTCATTCCACATACTAATGAATTGTCTTTACTTCCAGTGCCTGTACCTGAATGTCCTCTCATATTTTCCAGAACTCTGGCTCCCCCTTCTCTCCATGTGATATGGTACTACTCTTCACTCAAGCCAACAGCTAGGAAATTGAAATATTCTTCAATAAATCTCTGTACCATAGTGACTATACTCAAGTCATTCATTCATCATTTCCTCCCCATGGCTTCATCGTGTACTTATTTATCTCTGAATGTAAATGTTGACTGTGTAAAGTCATAAATTATACGTTTAATGTAATGTTGGAGAAGTGATATATAACATAAATGAAGTCAAATTTCACTGGCAGGTTGAGTATA
Organism: Spilogale gracilis; assembly: GCA_004023965.1. Taxonomy (NCBI): domain Eukaryota; kingdom Metazoa; phylum Chordata; class Mammalia; order Carnivora; family Mephitidae; genus Spilogale; species Spilogale gracilis. Next base: position 37,683 of record PITA01005552.1, on the reverse strand, counting down.
GGTGAATATTTTACTTCCCTAGAGGAGGACAAAAACATCTATAAAAACTTAGAATTCTAGCTGGAAGCCACTTTTAATGAGTCAGATTTCTTCAATCACTCCCTTGCTGTCACTCTGTAGCTGTGATAAGTCCTCTCCCTCTTTTTGCTACACTGAGGGAGAGACAATAAGGTACAAACACTTTCTAGTCTCTAGGACTTTAAAGGTGAAAATCAGAACATGAAATATGCCCTAGAAATCATGGTTACTTCCAAAATCCTGAAAAAAGTCATTAAAAATATTCCCCTTTACCGCTTCTTATATTAATATACTTTTTAAAAAATTTCCCTTGGAATGCACATAAAATGTATCTACCATACCAAAATCACTAAAATGAAAATTTTAAATGGGCAGCTGTTAAGTTAGTAAATAAGCTCAAATACCCATGTGCATGATATTAGGAAGATTTTGTTAACACAAGGATAAATAAAAGACTGACCTAACCTTAAAGAACATATCTTTTTTATTAGGAGAAGATGCGTTATAACGATCAAACATAATGTATCATACAATAATCCAGTTGCCATAAAAGTGATGCCCAAGAGTTGAGGAAAGTAAGAGCAGATGGAGTAATGAGGGCAGGTTTCACAAAGATGTGATATGTAAATCAGATCTTCAAAGACAGGTAAGTCACTTCTGGTTTCATGACCACAGAGCATGTAGCCCTCTACAAATACCCTTCTCTTCAAACAAGTCATGCCAGACAAAGAAAACAAGAGACAGAAACAGTGTGTCTCCCATAAATCTGAGACCTAAACCCAGATAAGATGAAAAACAGGTAGAAACAAAATCATTGGTAACATAGAACAGGAGGAAGGAAAATGTAATCATAGCATATTACTTAGCTCAACAGCAAACAATATTTACAGTTAAAAATAATGAGGGTGCCTGGGTGGCTCAGTTGGTTGGGTGACTGCCTTCGGCTCAGGTCATGATCCCAGAGACCTGGGATCGAGTCCCACATCGGGCTCTCTGCCCTCGGCAGGAGGCCTGCTTTTCTCCCTCTCTCACTCCCCCTGCTTGTGTTCCCTCTCTGGCTGTGTTTCTCTCAAATAAATAAAATCTTAAAAAAAAAAAAAGAAACACTAAAAGTGCATTTAATCTAAAATAGTGATAAAGTTATATTGGTAGGGTGAAGAAAGGTGAGAGCAAAAGAGAAATGAAAGAACACTAATAATTATCAAAATAAAACATCAACAGATATTACCTAATATGTGAAAAAGAAGAAAGTATTATACACAAAGTATTGACTTTCTTAACCGTGCATCTGTTTTTTAATAGGAATACTTTACAAAAAAAAATTCAATCAAAGAAAAGGAGGAAAAAGCCAACAAACAACTGAAAAATATAAGACAAAGCAAAACAATATGTAAAGGATACCTCAAGAAGAAAAATCTCCAGATACACTATTACTTACTGCGAGGACTACGACATATCACACATGTGCACACTCATAATCCCAACATTTATGTTCAATTACCTACCTCTCCTCTCTTTTTGCCTATGAAATTGGCAATTCATATTTTAAAGCAAAAATGCAAGGACAAAGGCACTCTCACATATTACAAATAAAAGTAAATTTTCTGTAATTTGACACTGTTTCAGAGTATAATATTTGACTCCACCTTGAAAGTATATAGCCATACCACCTTTGAACTTCCAAATTCCACTTACAGGAATTTTTCCTAAGGAAACAACTAAGATTTACATGGAATTCTCTGCAAAGGTATTCTTAAGGGTATTTTCTGAAATACTAAAGTATTCAAAGGTTGGAAATAACAGAATTTACCCCCCAAAGAAAAACAGTTAAATAAATTATGGAATATTCACATAACGGAATACTATGCAGCCACTGCAAACAGTACTTTAAAGGAAGGGAAGGAGGTAGTAAATCAAGAAGACTGTAGGAAAAGACTAAGAGGGAAGAGCATGAATGCAAGTGTGGAGTTAAACACAAGTCTGGGAAATGGCAAATTATTTATTTCAAAACACTAATTATTTAAGGAGAAGCAGTGGACTTTCAGGAAATCCCTAAAATACAGGTGTGTCATATGTATCACTAAACATTCACCTGAGCAATATTGTGAAGTTGGTAATAACGTAAACTTTGGAGCCATAAAACCTGAAATCTGATATTCAAACTCAGGTTTTTCATTTATTACTTGATAATGCTGAATCTGAACCTCAGATCTCCATCTATAAAACAAATAAAACCTTTCATACTACCATTTTAAAATAAAATGTATATAAAACATACAATATCGCAGTAGTGACAGTAGCTTTTTGATAATTAAACCACTGTGCAAAAAAAAAAATCCATTTTAAAAGAAGTGTGGAAGTAGAAAGGCAGTATTGTTAGAGATTTGCATGGTATTTATTTCTAAACAATTGTCCTAATTATATACAAGGTAAATCTCATACTATGTTAAGTTTGTCAGTGGAGTAGCACCTTTCAGCCCTAAGCCTAACTGAGAACACAATTATATACTGCCTCTTACAGGAGAACTGACTGTTCTGTGATAATGTAAGCTAAAATTATTTAAAGAATAGACTCTATGTTTCTGTTTCATTTGTATCAATAATAACATTAACAGTTATAAAACGCTTTTGTTCTGTTAATTTTAGTTGTGAAAGTAACAGTGTAGGTGTTGACTGTCCTGCCTTATTGGTCAATCACTTGCTCAGATCTACGAAAGCAAGGAAACTAGACCTCATCTTTTAGTTTAGACCTAATGCTCTTTCAATTTATTTCTCACTTTTTCCTCTTTGCCATTTATTTTTCATAAACGGTGGTAACACTTTCACTTACTCATTTCATAGTTCCAATATGTAAGAGTCTCTACAGTCACTATGTACAAACTAAGCTAAACTATCTGAGAGAAAAAATGATCGTGAAGCAATAATTATGTAATTCAAAAGACATCCTCTTATTTTAAAAGCTATTTAGAATGGTATCAAAGTACATTTCTATAAAACATTTTTAGTAAGACAATACATTATTTTATTCTACTACTACACAAATGAGGTTCATTGGACTTATATAGAACAGCAATTTAGCAAATATAGCAAGAAAGACCATTCTTTTATATTATGTAACATTATTAGTATGTTAATAAAGGAAACAGGGTCATCTAAAACTGAGAAGTTATTACCAGTTCTGACATTTCATGATGGCTATCTTGACCACCATTACTGTGGCTATCATTTTTAAGGGCAGATATTTACTCAACACCTATTATTTACCAACAATCAGTAGTAACTTTCTAGAAATATAGTAAATTGAAGTACCACTAAAACTTTCTCTGTAGTAATAAATTTTAAAAACGAGGGTGCCTGGATGGCTGAGTTCAGGGATCAAGTCCCAGATTGGGCTCCCAGCTCCACGAGGAGTCTGCTTCTCCTTGACCTTCTCCCCTCTCATGCTCTCTCTCACTCACTCTCTCAAATAAATAAATAAAATATTTAAAAAAAATTTAAACTAAAAAAATATATACAAAGTTATTAACATTAGGGGAAAAAAGATTGTTTAATTCAATAGTGTGCTTTTCACCTATCTTCATGAGACAAAGTAAGCAAAGTAAGCAAATGAAAATACTTTCATCTCTGAAGAAAAAGAAACAGGAACAAAATTTAAGTTTTAAAAAAAATTGTCTTCCAAGCAGGATTATTACGTATATAGCAACACTTTAAGGAAAGTTACAAAGAATCCATTGCTAAGGGTTTCTGAAAATTCCTTTAGGAACAGGGGTCAGGTGCAAGGTTGGTTTAGATGATTTAATTTCCTAACTTAATTAATCCAAAAAGAAAGGAAACATTTACTGAGCATCTACTATGTACAAGATAGTTCAGTGGGATTAAATTTACCACATTTAAATTGTATTTCCTACCAATTAGATAATTTTCAGTGTGAGATTTGCCACTAGAGGGAGTTTATCTTATTTGATAAATTCAATTGAAGATGGACTGGAAGAGTTTCAGGTTAAAGTTACCACCTACTTGATTCCAACATTTTATGGAACTGTATATTAAAATGACTGTCTTATTAACAGTCCTAGAATTATAACGACACATTTTTTTCTTTAAAATGACTCTCACTTAAGGGATTAAAATTAAATAGATCTCAATAGCATTTTCAGCTCAGACTGGATGTACTTTTCTAACAAGGCTGGCATATTTTAGACCTCATTAGCTAAAAACTAGCAACTAAAAATCCATATTAAACTTAATATTAGGTTTAATAGCCACATTCCTAAAATGAACTTTGATTAACTGCATCATAAAGTAAATTATTTTTCACTCAGGTAAAAAGTTATCATCAATTTCACGTGATTCTGTAACAGCCAGCACTAGGCTTTTCTTAGGGAGCAATGTATTGACATTTTGAGGTATTTATATGACTAGAAGCAATGCATGGTGCTCAACAAATATCTGAGAAACATCTATACTAACTAAAATAAAATGAAGGTGAATGTGGGAAATGCTTCAATAATACTGTATCATGGGAGATTATTAAATACAAATACATTAAACAGTTTTAGGAAGTATATTAAAATTCTAAGATAAAATAATGAAAGATACATCTTAAATAAATAAAAAGTAATATATTTAAAGGGAAGATCTTTAACAAAATGTTAATTAAAGCTAAAATTGTTAAACTTTATAATGAATACAATGCTAAGGCTTTTGATTTTAAAAAAGTCATCTAGATACTTTGTTACAACAATGACTAAAACCTAAAAATTCATCAGGAAGATGGTCAAGTTTTCTAACCATATACATAAAACCCATGATATCTCTATTTTATATTACGCTAAGTGTACTACTGTATTAATAAATACATAGAACAGGCATTTGGGATACCTCTCAATTTTAAATAACCATCAAGGACAAGGTTAAGTTAGGCAAATACATTTTTATATGAGAAACCACTCCACAAAATACATGTCACACAACTGCCAAGACACACGACTGCTGACTAGGCAGTATTCCTAATGTCAGCCACACTGCAGGATAAGACTTCCAAATTTTAATCAGTGTATTTATAGGTTAACATCCTTTGTTAATGCTAACTCTAAATCTGAAGAACTATGATAACTGAAATTCTAAAAGGAAATTAAAACTCCAAATTAATGACACATCATGAAAATAATGAAAAATCCAGTTACTGGTTCCAAACCCAAATTTTAAACGGTTATTCTTTTTATCTAGATTAATGACCTAAATTGAGTTTTAAGCAAAATGCATACTTCTGAATTGTGCTGAGTAAACGTTTGTGTTCTTAAAATGGTTTATGAATATTTGAAAAATGTTAAGTAACCCAAAGATCATCAGTAATAAACACATGAATACAGCCAACCCACAGCAGTCAACGTGTGTCAGCACAGATTTTTTTTCTGGAACATTATCTCAAAGTATTTACCATCTTATACAAATATCTCACCAAAACAAACAAAATATCTAAGCTTCTAATCGCTCTATTAGAACTGACAAAACTTTGAAGTAGGGGGAAAAGGTAATTAAAGAAAGATGCTAAGAATGCAAACGTCTGTTTCAATAATTCCAGCTCCAAATCTTTCAATTCACAGACCCTAAATCCACCTCAAAAGTGTAAGAAAGTTCCCCAAAAGGATGGCTGAACACAAATCCCCCTCGCATCCTGTCCACCACACTCACTCAATCCCCGCTTTCATATCTGTATATTTTACCGATATGGTTACGTTGAGCGCTACAAAATTACTGCCAAATAAGTAAATTAGAGCGAGGCAGAAAGCCGTTGCTGGGGCCGAAAAATACCTTGACAGGAATTCAGAGCCTTTCTTGCAGACCGCACGTGTTTAGCTCTTTAAAACATCTGGCCCTACCAAGCAATGAGAATAATAACTGTCCTTTAACCTCACCTACGAGGATATTAAAAGTGGAAGGGGATTTCAGGGCGGTTTTATGTTAACTAATCCACCAGCCCCACAGGGCAGGCTAGACCTGTCAACAAATTAGGATCACATAAAAGAGAACAGGGTGCAGAAGGATGCGGGTGCGAGAGGGTGCGTGTGCGCCGAGGACTGCGGGGCGGGGTGCGATTTTTTAAATGCAATCATTAAAAACGGAAAAATCCAAGGCCTGGATCTCTCCACTGGCCTCCAAAACTCGATTCCACCGACTGTATGGGGAATGAACCTAATCTCTGGACCGCGAGGATTTGGGGGCGGGGTCGGGCCACGTTCCGCACCCGGACAGGGGACGCGCTCCGGACACTCACGTTTTCTGCACCGGCTTCCGCCGCTTGCGACTGGCATAGGTGATGTGGGCGCTGCTACTGTTCATGGTGCTCAGTCGGCTGCGGCTCCTCCCCGGGAGCGGGCGCAGACTGCCCGGTGCCCGGGACCCGGCAGCGACCGGGACGACTGCAGCGACCGACGCCGGCTTCTAGGAAGTCACGCCCGCTCCACCTGCGTGCTCCCCGAACGGTGGCGAAGACGCCGCGCGCCCCGAACCGGGGCTCCCACAGCCCCGCGCGGCCAGGTGCGTTGCCCCGGCCTGGGGCGGAGGGGCGAGGGGCGGAGACCAGTGAGCAACGCGGCGCAGGTGCCGTCTATACCGGCGGAGGCGGCGCCGCGCTGTCCGCAGGTGAGGCGGCCCGGGTGGAGGAGGAGCCTGGGCCGCCTGTTTGGAATCCTGGATTGGGTCGCGCGCTGTGGCGCCGCGCCCCGTGACCGTCGCCGCGGCCCCTTGGGTAAGGGAGGCGCCGCCGCGCTGCTCCTGGGGCTTCCCCTGTCCCGGGTGCTTCCCGCCTGCAGAACTCGGACTCCGGCCGCACTCCGGTGCCACCAGCTTCCGCTTGGCTAGGCGGCTGTCTCTGGTCTCAGACAGTGGTCCTGGTCACGTTCTTGGGACCGAGCGTCGAGTGGACTCTCTCTGCGATGTCTCCCGCTGGGGCACACGCCGGCTGAACGGCAGAAGCGCCCGCGACCCCTCTCCGGCTCCGCCCAGCACATTGTAGCCCCGCCCCATCCCACTTGGCCCCGCCCCTCCATCCTTTCCCTTGAGGGCCCCACCCTCCCTGCGCGTGATGACGAAAGACGTAACGACGCGCCCCCCCATCGCTTTCAGCAGCCATCTTTTTGAGGTCAAGGGGCGGTTTCTGTGGAAACATTTCCAGTCCAGAAAAGAGGTGTGACAATGGATTACGTAGTACCCAAACTGTGTAGCTAGAGTAGCTCACGGACAGACATGCTAAGTAGTGAGTTTAACTTCACCTATGTGAGAGTGACTCAGCAAATTTTTGGCTAAGAATTACGGTAGGTTGGCTGATAACCAATGACATTCTAAATATTTTCCTAGAGGGGAAGGCTTCATTCAGAAGGCCGCATATGAGTTGAGCTTGAAGGCAAGTGTTTTCCTGGCCTTTTTGTTTTTTCTCCATACTAGACAATGTAATAACTTTTCCTCAGCCAGAATAACTCTGTTTTTCTATAGTCAGATTTCAGTGGGATAGAAAGGAAGCAAAGAAGAAGGAAATCACGGAGCATATGGAGATAATAAGTAGTCTGGTATGATTGGAGAGAGGAGCTGGAAGTGAAGTTCAGGAATTCTAGGACCAAATCACAAAGCTTTAATGAAGAGTCTAGATTTTGTCCTGTAGTCAATGGAAGCCTTTTAAAGATACTCAGCAGGAAAGTGACAGTGGGTGTGTCAGAAAAGTCACTCTGAGGGGAACATGTAAACTAGATTTCAGGACAGCAAGCCTGGATGCAGGGGTAGTAGTCAGAGAGTTGTTGCAACAGTCCAGGTGAAAGTCCAGGGAAGTGGCTGTAGGACAGAGAGAAGAAAGAACATAATAGAAAAGGAAAAGGAAATAGGAGAAGACATCAATCTCAAATGTCTCCAAGATTTCTGACTTTCTGTGCTGATAACAGGGATAGTGAACACACTATTCACCATTATCCTACAGAGACATGCTATAGAGAAATACATTTACACTAACTTACAGAGCATACATACACTACATATAATACATACACTATCCTACAGAGAAATCCATTTACCTGTCAGGAACAGAAGGGTATCCAGACTAAGATGTCTAAATGATATCTCCCACCATATCCATTCCTACAATTTGATATGTCCGCAAGCCTTTTCCAGCTGGTGAGTTTGTAACCTCAAATTCATTGCATAAATAAATTGAACTTATTGTTTAGTTTAGCTGAAACTGCTTTTATCACTGGCATTAACATTCTGCAAATCACCCGGGAAATATCTTCAGCTTCACTTCCACTTCTAATTATTAGCACACTTCTAATTAGCACAACAAATGCTATTACATTTTATTCTTTGCAATATCCCTAATTCATCTCCCTCCACCTATTCTTCATTAATTACAGAAATAGAGACCAACTCAAATGGCATATTATTTGGGATTCTTAAACTGATATTATCCTCTCCACCACATTGATTCATCAAGAGCTATTTTGAGGATAACAAATATCGTAGTATTGTAATCTGTTAGGTAAATTTGACCTACTCATTAAGGCAAAGATAGGCTTTGCCAAAAAAAAATGGTAACTAAGGTCCGAAGGAGAAACAGGGTTACCTAGGAGAAAATAGGGCAAAAGCTTCCAAGCCAATGAAACAGTACAAGCAACATCCCTTTAGAGGAAAGGAGCTTGGCGGGTGTGAGGGACTGAAAAAAGCTTGGGACATCCATGGTGAAATTTGTGGTTAAAAAATGCCATCATATCTACAGGGTATAGAACAGATTAAAGAGGGAGGAGCAGAGTGGCATGGATGGAAGTTATACTCCTTAGGAAACCATTCGCTGCAGACTATCCTGAAGATGACAGTTATTGATACTATGGTGGAAGATGGTGGAGATGAAGAAAATTGAATAGTTTTCATAGATATTTGGGAAGTTTTAGAGGATAGAGTAGATATATGACAGTGAAGGAAGAGGATGTGTCAAAAACTTAATAGTTTTCTGGACTATGTATCTGACTATGTGATGTGCATGTATTTTTGGGAAATTATTAATTTAGTGTTATGTTTGAAGTACTTTTGAGACATCTAAGGGAAGATATCAGGTAGGCCATTGAACACACAAGTTTATAACTAAAGAAATCATGAGCTGGAGACATAAATTTAGAAGTCATTTCCATTTAGTTGACAGAACATGGAGGTTTTAGGATACAAATATATGCTAGGAAAGAAGGACTAGTCCCCAAAGAATTTCTATATAATATTGATAGCTAAATAGAAGACGATGGACCTAAAAAACCAATTGGAAGTCATTAGAATGGTAACAGGAAAATAAGCAGATCATCATGTCATGGGGAACAAAGTAGAAAAATGTCAGGAGTGATTCACAGTACTGAATGATGTTGATAGGGTCACATAAAATGAGAATGTCTGTTGGCTCCTCAACATGGGGTCATTGGTGACCTTACTGAACATTATGTTGCTAGTGACAAGATGTTGGTAGACACAGAATTGGATTTGAGATGAAGAAAGGGCATAAGCAAATACAGACAATTTTTTTCTTTTTTTTTAAGTTTGGCTGTGAAAGGGCGAGACCTAGGACAGTAGCTAGGAGGGGGATAAAGCTTTAAATTGTATGTGTGTGTGTTAATGGGTGGTACTCGAGCAACAGAGAGAGAAGAGATTGAGATTGTGTAAGAAAGAGAAGTATCAGTGAAGGAACAATGAATATTAAAAACAGGAAAGACGGAAAGGAATGAGTGCCACAGCAGAACGGGGAAATAGTAGTAGATTAGGTAATAGCAGAAATAGCTCCTTTAGTGCTTTACTCTTCATAGTGGTCCATAGCTTGTTAGGGTGTTATAAGAAAGACAGCTCTCGGGCTGTCCTTACTGAGTCAGAATCTGAATTGAACAAGATCTTTCAGGTAATTCAAGTGTACATAAAGTTTGAGGAGCACCACTCCACAGAAGCTGGGAGAAAGGAGGACAGTGGGTGAAATGTAGTAGGCTGGTCATTTTTGATCAGAACGACAAAGGAGATGTGATGAGACTGGTTTTCTAGCAGATTCTACAAAGAATCCAGCTGTGTTTTGTGGTTGATGGTTTTTGTTTAATTTTACAAGTCTAGGAAGGAAAAGTAATCTGGAAAATGGCAACGGGGAATTAGGTGGACATCAGCCCTATTTTCTGGATGTGTGACGAGAGAAAATAATTAGGCACCATTTGGGAGATGATAGCCTCAGTGATAGCTAGCTTTCAGTTTGAGGCAGAAGAGGAAGTAAGTTCCCAAAGATGACAGTGAATACAGGGAACTTTGATGTCTCTATCTTACCTTTTCTTTTATTTCTTCATCTCTGTATTCCTGTCCATCACCATTCTATCTAAAATGTATAAAGTGTAAATAAATAATTTCCTCCTAGCATAGGAACTTCAGGGATAGAAAAATGCATACTGAAACTTTATTTATTGTGTAGCTTAAAACTCCTTTTAGAAAAGAGATATATGAAATATACTAAATTCCATGAACCAATTTGAATTTAGTGTTTTTACAAAACATCTATGCTTTTTTTTTCTTAAAAGATTTTATTTATTTATTTGACAGAGGGAGAGATCATCACAAGTAGGCAGAGAGGCAGGTAGAGAGAGAGGAGGAAGCAGGCTCCCTACTGAGCAGAGAGCCTGATGTGGGCTTTGATCCCAGGACCCTGAGATCATGACCTGAGCTGAAAGCAGAGGCTTTAACCCACTGAGCCACCCAGGCGCCCACATCTATGCTTTTTAAAGTTGTTAGTTGCTTGGCATAATCATTCTCTATTGTACTTTGTCCTACTCCCATACCCTAATTTTCTGCTTGACTTCAGGACTATTTTCATTATCCAGAAATCCTGTGATGCTATACATGTTATAGTCTTAGTAACTGATCTTTGGACAATAGATCATGAGAATAAGATTTTCAGAATTTATTTCACTTTAATAGTAACACCATTCACTTTCTTGACAATTTTTTTCTCAGTATGTCAATGAAATCAGTCTTTGTAGTATAATTCCATTTAAAAAAAAAAGAGTTGCCATTTTCTAGAAACTATCACTTTCTACCTCTAACATGACCACTATTGAACACCTTTTTTGAGGTGTGGTTTGTGGCCATCAGTCAGATTTTAAAATTTTCTGTGAGAAATTTTTATGTAATAACATGATTTCTTTCTTATAACAAATAATTTGCCTATGAGAGTTTATGAATATTTTACTGCCTTATCCAAAGCAATGTTAGCCTTTTATTTAGTTTATGTGAGGTTACTTTCTGAGGTCTCAGATGTAGCTGAGTTCCTTTTTCCTGGTAAGAATTATGGGGAAAAGAAGTAAGTTTTAGGAATGCTGTGATAAATAGCAAATGTTTTAGAATAATGGAAAATAGCTAAATTGAATGCTAACCTTATTCTGTCACAGCACATGTATTCATTTGTTTCAATTCACCAACACAAAGACATTGGTTGGACACCATGCAAACCACTAGCTCCATGTAGTTCAGAACCTTAACATGAAATTATACTTCTTCCATTTGATGACATATCTTTGTGATGCTGGATTTTGTAAATTGTGGTTATAAAACACAAGGACCTCAAGAAAATGACTGTGGAATAGGAAATGAGGTGGTGGTTTCCAATCCAATTCCAAGGTTTGAGAATTTGTAATATGCCCAATAGATACGCACATCTCATTAAGAATGAAATAAAAATTTTAAAATACATATGTGCATTATTTTTTTATAGTCACTAAGAGGTTAGGATAAATATACATAATAAGTTTGGACCTAACTGTTTAATAAATGGGATTGCAAGGTATTTCTTTTACCCTGTGATGTGAAAAAAAATTATTGACACACTAAGAAAATACTATGAACTGGGAAAGTCTGGGAATCTGTAACAGCTAAACCTTTCATTTAACAGAGGAGAAACCTCATGTCCAGAGAGAGAAAGTTATGGCCTGCTTATCATAAGCCTTAAATAAAAATTATTTAAGTCACTGAACTGGTTTGATTCATTTCTTAAACGTAATCAGTATATACATCACTTGTTTTGACTTTAACACTAGAGAGCAGACACAAATATCTAATGGCTGTTTCTAAATGCTCTCTCTGTGCCTTCTTTCCTTGCTTGGGTATTCCACAACAATGTCATAGGCAGAAGCCCAAAACAAAAAGTAATTATTAGGTATTGCAGGATTTTTGAAATACCTTTTGGGCCAGTGCTAATCTTAATACTAACACGAAAACTACAATAAAATGTAGGAATAATTTGTTATGAGTCAAAATTATTTTTGCTTACTTAGGGATAATGTTTTATATAAGAAACATTAAGAGTTTTAGCGCATGAAAGAAAATTCTTTAAACATTGACATGTCTTCCATTTATTTACTTATTTGTTTTTAACAAGCATTCCAATTACATTTTGACTTTTCCTTGTTGGAAATTTATAAATGTGGAATTTGACTACAGGATAGGTTATGAGGAAGTTTTATATTTCATATGCTGAAATTCATATCTGGTTTATTAAAAATTTATTAAATAACATATGAATGTATAGATATTTTTGTTTAAAGCAATTTAACTTTACAGATAAATATATTTGGGATTCCTATAATGATATATATTTTATGCATTTTAAATGATTGTATAGAAGAAACTGAAACAAAGATCAAATACATTTATATTAAAAAGATATTTTTAAAATTGTATTAAACATGCTAAGAAAAACTTAAGGAAATGTAAATTATTGTGCCATTCTGATCTAAAATGTATAATTTAGACCTGCTAAACTTTAAAGACTAGCTCACTCATATACATATTAAAAAGAAAAAACAGCATTTTCTTTCTGGAAAATCTTTCACTTGGATTTACTCATCTGTAGACAGTGGGCCTCACCTTTTGTTATGCATTGTTATCACCGGGAAGTTTTAAAAAATCAAAATAAGATTTTGATTTCATGATATGGGTTGGAGCCTGGGAATCAAGATTTTTGATGTAAGAGAAGAACCTTATTCTCAGGAAATGCATGCTGTAACGTTTAAGTGTGAAATATCCTGGTGTCTGTAAGTTATCCAAGAATGATCTACCAAAAAAAAAAAAAACCACAAAAATTACACATGCACACATATATACACACAGATATGCTTATTTATACCTACACACATATAACTGTGAAGGGTATATAGGTATTTGTTGTATTATTCTTTCAACTTTTCCATATGTCGAAAATTTTCACAACAAAAAGAAAAAGAACAAAAACAAATTAACCTTTTACCCTCAAGTTTAGAATTCAGAAACAAAATAATTATTTGAAATCTAATAACTGTTTCAGTGGGAAATGAAGCCAGGACTGATATATTAATCACTCAGCTCTTGGTAAGATAAAGCTTTAGATCTTGCTCTAACCCTTGATAATTCCAGGAAACAGAAGATAAGTGAAAAAAAGACTCATATGAAATTTCTGCTCTTCAGTGTGAGAACAAACTTAGATGCCTACAACCCCTATTTTGTAGCTTCTATGGCCTGAGGAATACATGTGTTATTAGTTGTACATTTCAAGAAATTAGCTGGTTTATGCTAACTACAAATCATTTTACTGTATTTGTTAGTCAGTTATACATACTAAAATGCTAAGAGTTTGATTTCTTTTCTAATCCTAACCTATTCTAAATTTCTCATACCTTACAAATATTGTTTTACTTGTTCTTATACTATAGCTTTGAATTTTTTCTATCCATTTTCTTGCATATACTCCCTGAATTGTATGACTTTATAATGCCTCAATAGTCAGGATTTATCTATAAGGCTTATGTGCTAAAATAATAGGTTTAAAAAAACATCTTTGGGGAAAAATGTTAACTTGCACACTAGGCTAAATCTTTTCACATTAATGCTAGCAGAACGAAAATGATAAGTAAGGGTCTTAGGACCCTCCTCAGGCAAACCCTGTACCAAGCATCGTAAAAACCTACCATTAGCTGATTGGTAAATTGACAATGATAAAGGAGATGTGGTTACATAATGAATCAAAGGGATATAACTGAGGGTGGAGTGCCTTGTATGACACCAGGTTCTCCACCCTTCCCTCCTAAGGCAGGGTAAAAGAATTTCCCTTGTAAAACTTTAAACTTTAGTTGAGTTTCTTTCCTGTCTGAACACAGATGGACTTCCCAGATGCCTTTACAAGAGGCAAGGAGTCCTGATGGAAATCAATTGGAAGGATTCAGTTCATTCCCAGTTTTGAACCAAGCTCTTAAATTCCTTCAGTCCCTGCTTTGAATTGAATCCTTTCTGATCATGTGAATCAATATTCACATAAAGCAGCTGTGCTTCTAAAAAAGAGCATGGATATCAACAATTACTTTGGAATTTGTTAGTATTTAAAGAAATGCCAACTAGATTATTTTATAATGTAAACAATCCTTATCTTCAGAAACCAGGATCTTCAAATATTTAATTTTACTAGATATTATGTTTTTCAATTTTACTTACACTAAGGTTTCATGAGCACTCAAATTTCTGCCAACTTTTCACTTGATTCTTTGAAGCTAATCACCACCACAACCATCACCAAAAAAATAAAATCAGCACGCACATATATTAGTAAAAATGGTAATCTCAATCCTGATAAAGTGCTTTCACTATAGACAGAAAGTAGACGAGATATAAAATGCAAACTTTGACTTTTTTAGTTATTCTTGAATATCTCAGAATTACATGTTAACTGTGCAAGAACTGAATTTTTTATGTAGTAACATGAATTTAACCCCTTCTTTTCATTTTAACATTGTATTGTTAGTTATAAACTGACATATTTCTAGTAATTTATATTCTTTTAATGTATAGGTAAGAAATTTCTGTACTTGGGGTGCCTGGGTGGCTCAGTTGGTTAAGCGACTGCCTTCGGCTCAGGTCATGATCCTGGAGTCCCGGGATCGAGCCCCACATCGGGCTCCCTCCTTGGCAGGAAGCCTGCTTCTCCCTCTCTCACTCCCTCTGCTTATGTTCCTTCTCTGGCTATGTTTCTCTCTGTCAAATAAATAAATAAAATCTTTTAAAAAAAAATTTCTGTACTTGGATCATTAAAAGTGCAAATAAAAATATGTTTCTAAAGTTCATTTAAAAAGCTTTTGGAATGAAGGTTACAATTAAATTGATATTAATGAGATATTACTGATGCATTATAAATTTCCCATTTATCCAAATATTTTATTTACATGTTCTCTATTTTTAATATTGAAGTATAAACTTAGGAAGATTTCTTTAAGAAGATTTTCATTCTTCTGTTTTTCTTTTATGTATGATTAAAATTCAAGAGGATTTGATATTCCTGGTCTTTTCTTTTTAAATATTTTTCTTATATAGTCAGCAAAAAAAATTAAAATAAAGATAAGGTACAAATATTGCCATACTGGCGGGTTTTACCCTGCAGAAAGAAAGCCACGAATGTACTCCCTTATAATGTCCTTTCTCCCATTTTAATAAGAAAGTCTGTGTTGTTCTGACATTAAATGGATTAAGCAGCAAGCCTGCTGAGAAAAATACTCAAAGGTATTAAACCCTTGCAGTGTTGGTTTAACTGTAAGTACTGTAAAATAAGATTAAGTCTGAGTTTGGAAGAAGAACAAGATTTGACATAAGACTAAAAGGTAACAATATTCACAGATGCCTGAATTAATGCTCCAGTGAAAAATATAATTAGCACAAGATTTGAAAATATGTCTCCTTTGGCAAATGTCTTCAGAGAGTAATCAGTGCTGTGGACTGATGCAGTGGAAAGAGCACTGGGCAAGTCGCCAAAATCTTTGAATTCAAGTTTGTTGCTCTAACACTCGCTAGTTCTATGACCTTGGATGAGAAATTTCTAGTCTTTGAATCACAGTATTGTGTATGTGGCCAACTGGCAACTATTCTCCACTTAATAGTGTGCATTTCTGGATTGCAGAGTCCCTAGATTCCTGTACAATTGAAGTTGCAGATGCAAATTAGGTTCAGCCAATTAGATGCACTTGTTGAGATGTGGAAGGCAGAAGTCAAGTGAAGGTCATCTTCCTGCTGCTTGTTTCGTTTTCTGCCAATAAGTGAGACTGTGAAGACACGATTTTTGTATAGTTTCCAGCATCCAAGTTCTTGTTTTGTGGGATTTGAAAGGCTGTTGCAGTATCTTGATTCCTTGCTGGTAGCTACAGCAGAATGCTTTTGAACTCAATAAATTCTGAGGTGATGTCTGTATTCTTCACCTTTCTGACTGAAGAAGGAGTAGCAGTTCCCCAATAGGTCAGTTCTGCAGTGTTCTGGAAACTTTCCTTGATGCCCAGCCTAGAGCCTCTATCTCTAGCCTTTCCAATTACCTTGTAAGCTCTTAATTCCCTCCATGACATTTCTGTCTACTTCAAGTACCTGCACCTTATTCTGTTTCCTGAACTGAACCTTAGTTAATATACACATCAACACATTTCATTCAATCCATGCAGGTGGTTGAGAAGACCAAACTGTACTACCTAAGTATATTCAATGCTCTTTCCTCTTTTTTGAAAGATGGGTAGACATGATATGACCAACAGCTCTTAACATTGTCTCATGGTGGGCACCTGTGTGGCTCAGTGGGTTAAAGCCTGTGCCTTCAGCTCAAGTCATGATCTCAGGGTCTTGGGATCAAGGCCCGCATCAGGCTCTCTGCTCAGCAGGGAACCTGCTTTCTCCTCTCTCTCTGCCTGCCTCTCTGCCTACTTGTGATCTCTCTCTGTCAAATAAATAAATAAAATCTTTAAAAAAAAACATTGTCTCATGGTATTTTCCTATCACTCAGATAATATTGGTCTAAACACATTTTGTAAAGTATTGGTCTTGTTTGGCAAGACAGAAAAAAATTGATTGCATACTTAGATAGCTAGATATTATAAATCTTAACTCCTAAGAATATCCACCAGATTCCACCTAAGAATGATGCCTTTCTTATAACTGAAATGTAATAGTTGTTATTTCAGTTTTATATTTTCCTGTTAATGTTACATTTTTCTGATGGTAATAATTAGGAGCACTATGGCTAATTCCATAAGTGAAAATGGACTGACATCATTCCGACTCTGTCAAGATTTTGAGAAGATTTGAAAAATCTTCTGCTCCTCATACTTTCTAAGGAATGAAATAAAATATAAATAAAATCCTTTTTAGCATCTTTTTTCCGGAAACATTTATTGTTGTGTTTGTGGAGCCAAGACACATTTTACCTTTAAACCCACTCATATGCCCAACCACCATTAAGGTATCAATTGTCTTCAAATCAATTTCCTGACTTGACTTCACTGCTCTCCAGTTTCAGCATGGCCCCTAACTCTTGTCTCCATTTCTATTGGTGTCTTTTTCTGTACTCTTTAGACTTAAGATGAGTTTTTTTATTTTGCCTCCTCTAAAAGGACTTATTCCATTGACTTTTCTTTCTCTTGAGACCTTCTTAGACTATATACATCATGTGCGATTTATAGAGACAGTCTTATTATATTGGTCTTATTATATTGACCTTGGTCCCCTGAGGACCTAAATTCATTTGGACCTCATTGTGATAAAGACCCTCTAGTTCTCCTCAATAGTTGAATTCAAAGAACAAGAGAATTACACTGAGTACTCATTACTTTCGTACATAATTTTAAATATTGGACAGAATAAACTAGATTGAATTTTCTAGTGCTTTGTGAATAAAAGCTTGTTTATTTCCACATATAACCCTTATTTAAACTTATTTCCATCATCTAACCCTATATTTATGATTAAATCTACCATTTCTTTAGTAGCCAATTCTAACCTTAGTTCCTAATTTTACCCTTAATTAGTTCCTCAGTTTTATATTTATCTAAGAAATCCCCATTTCATCTTAAATACTACCATGAACTTTCTTCTGAAAATAGTTTGGTCTGAAAACATACTCCACATCCCTTCTTAAGAACCTGTAATTTCTCCTTTTCCATCAAATCAATTATAAATAACCATCCTAAGAAACCTCATCAACTAACTTCACTTTCTTATCTAATTGTATTGCCCCCATTCCCTAACACATGCCCTCCACTTCAATCAAACCGATTTTCTTATGATTTCCTGAATGACAAATTTAGACTTCTCTCTTCAGTGTCACATTTAGTTGGAAAACCTACTTCAGTTTTTTACTCAAACTGAACCCATTAATTTCATAAAGTACTGGGTTTTGTGTTCTTCACATTAACTTATATTGAATCTTCTATTATTTATGATTTTTTATTAATAATCCATATTTCCCACATGATTGAAGAATGTGCTGGTGAAATGTTAAGTGCTTAATCGATATGTATTTAATTGAGTTGAATTCATAAACTTACTATAACATAGGCTGGATGTTATTTTTTTTAAGATTTTATTAATTTATTTTAGAGAGAGAGCAGGGGAGGAGCAGAGGGAGAGAATCTGAAGCAGACACTTAGTGTGGAGCCCAACACGGGGTTTGATCTCAGCACTGTGAGATTGTGACCTGAACTGAAACCAAGAGTTCAACGGTTAACCAACTGAGCCACCCAGATGCCTCTACTCTGATCATTTTATTGACATTAAACATCCTAAAAATTACATTCATTTTTTTTTTACATTCATGATTTTTTTTATCTTGGTTTAGTCACTTACAAGTTTTTTCATCTAGAGTACCTCTTATTTTCAGATGTCAGTGACAAGTTTGGTATATTACTCATAATTCAAGAGGATCTATAAGATAGTTTATAGGTTGAAGCCAGATAATTTCATTAACTGTACAGCATAATATTCATTCAGTAGTTAGAAAGGATGCATTCATTCAACAAAATTCAAGTACCTGCAACATGCTGTGCAATGGGGATAGCATAAAAAATAAGACATGGTCCTTGCCTTCCTTTCAGAAAATGTCCTGGGCAGGGGCGCCTGCCTGGGTGGCTCAGTCGGTTAAGTGTCTGCCTTCAGCTCAGCTCATGATCTCAGGGTCTTGGGATCAAGTCCCGTATTGGGCTCCCTGCTTCTCCCTCTCCCACTGCCTGCCACTCTGCCTACTTGTGCTCTCTATCTCTCTCTGTCAAATAAATAAAATCTTTAAACATAATAAATAAAGAAAGAGAATGTCCTGGGCATGCAGGGGGAACAGAGTAAACAGAATGTCACCACGGAGTATGATGAGCTTGAAGATTATGGTAAGTACAATGTGCTCTAAAGGCACATAAAAAGGACATCTAACCTCAGGCACTCTGAAATGACAAGCTAAGCCCTGAAGAATAGGCATTATCCCAGCAAACAGGGCTTGAGGAAGGCAGAGGAAACCCAGGCCAAAGTCCAAATTTCGGGAAAGAAAGAAATTCTTGCTTGGCTTGTGAAGTTTAAAGATCTAGGAAAAATTACTTAATGAAATTTTTCTGCTTGTATATTTAGTTCTGGTTCAGGTTTCATATGTTTCCAGTTCATTTCTTAAAACTTATCAAAATTACCTCAAAACAAAAGAACATGCTGGGAATAATACATTCTTAAAATAATATTTCATATACAACTATTATTCTCAAAATGTCTGCAAGGGAAAGTTCTTTCCCTTCTATTTCAGGTCACATTTCTAAAGAGCTTTTACAGAGGGAGTCTTCTCAGGAGAAGGCAATGTGGGAAGTAGGATAGGGTAGGAAAAGGAGCTGAAGTAGGCACGTGAAACACCTGGAGGCCAGCTTTAGTTTTGCTGCTACGGGCACCTCTGGTGCATGAACTGCAGCCAAAGTTGGTCCCACCTTGAGACAAGAGGTCTGGCTTGGGTTAAGGAAGAGGGAAGGAAGGATAACCGCCTGGATGCAGAACACACTGACTTCCATAAAGCAGAGGGAAATGTGAAGGAAAAAGGGGAAACAGTGATCCTGGTCAGTTAACACTCAGAGAATCTGGGGGATGGGTGAAGCTGGGGGCAGTGGTTCTGGAATTGGGTGGGATACCAACAGGATGCTCTAAAACAATTATTGTATTTTAGGGAGTTTGAATTCCAACCAAAAAATGCTTATTCAAACATCTACTATAGTTTCATGGATCACGAAACTTAATTGGCTTTGTTGATTTTTAGAAATGTAAGTCATTAGAGAATAATGAAGTTTTGTACTATACATTTAGACTATACGTTGATGAATGTGGTCTTAGTGAGATTACAGTAATTTCTTCTAAGTTTTACTATATACTTGAAAACTGCACAGACATTAGCCATTACTTTGGAAAATAACAGTCACACTGTGATGCTGTTTTATTGTTTTGTTTTGTTTTAGGCAAAGCCTCTGTTTCTGTCCTATAGTTTTTCTTCTTGTGATTTTTCTTTCTTAGTTCTTCTACTTTCCCTGTTTTCTTTCATTCCTTTCTCTCTTTCCCTCCTTTTCCCCACCTTTTTTTTTCTCTCTTCCTTCTTCCTATCTTTCCTCCTTTTCTCCTTTCTTTTGCCAGTGTTGTGAACTGCCTGTCACAACATAACTAAAACTCAACTTGGAACTCAGAAGAAACAAATTGTTTCAGGAAATTGGACGTGCTTTTTTTGTTTGTTTTTTACTTTTCATTTTAATTCACTTAAAACTGTGAATCATTTTGTGACTGTGGTCTTCTCTGAATTTTAATGTTTGACATTCACTTCTAAAAGCTGGCCCAATAAGTTGAATAACATTTATTCTGTTTCTTTGTCATTAAACTTTGGTGAATTTAGAGAATGTTCTTTGAAATGACATTCTTATGAAAGAAGTTCTTCAGAGACCCCACAACCTAGGAAGCAAGGAGTCCCTAAAACCACTTTACTTAGCTAGGTTATTTATCTATTTTTGCAGGAAATCAACTTGTCATCAAAACAAAATTAATATTGCATTATTTTTTGGTCAAGGACACATTAAATATTTAATGCAGCATGCACAACTTTCAGGAAGATAGAACCATAAACAATTAGTTGCATACACTTCTCATGATATAAGGTAACTTTCATAATGTGAAATGCCACTGTTTAAAATTAAATGCTCACCACTATATATTACACCCAGGCAAAGATTATAGGCTGACATAATTTAATTCTAATAATCTTTTTTAAAGATTTTATTTATTTATGTGACAGAGAGATCACAAGTAGGCAGAAAGAGAGGAGGAAGCAGGCTCCCTGCTGAGCAGAGCCCAGGACCCTGAGATCATGACCTGAGCTGAAGGCAGAGGCTTTAACCCACTGAGCCCCCCAGGCGCTCTAATTCTAATAATTTAAAAGGTGTTTTACCTCCAGATAGTGGTTCTGTTGATGATTATCTGAAACTCTGATATAATTGTGATTGCATTGTATTTTTTAAAATATCTGTCATTCAGGTAGCAATGAAAATATTAATTACAATGGCAATTCAGTAATTGGTTCATCAGTTGTTGGATGGGGTGCTATGTCTATCCCGAGACTAATGACTTGTCCTAGTTATTGTGGTGAGACTTAGACGGAGCACAAACACTTTGGTGCATTCACATTAGCACAAAATACACTAGTTAGGATAATGTGGTTAAAGTGATCCACTGTCTTCCTTTTGATACGGAAGCTATAACAAGTACTTTGATAAAGTTTTAACACATTTGCATTTACTTTCCATATAACTTACATAACTTGCATATTATTTACATAAATTTTCAATTCTCAAAAATTAATAACATCTGTTTTCCATTCAGTCCTTTTTTTACAAAAATGAAAATTAGTGTTTGTCAAATATAGGCCCTGCACATTTTATATGATTTCTTTAACTTAACCTTACAACAACCCTATGAAACAGGTGCTTTTTTAAAAAAAGAAATAAAATTCGCATACCATAAAATTCACCATTTAAAAATGTACAACTGAGTGTTTTTCAGTATATCCATAAGGCTATGACACTATAGATATTACCTAATTCCAGGACATTTTCATCATTCTCCCTCCTCCATCCCCAAAAAACCCTGTAGTCATTCATAGTCACTCTCTAGTACCCTCCTATCAGCTTTTAGAAAACCACTAATCTACTTTCTGTCTCTAGGGCTTTGTTCTGGAAATTTCATATAAATGAAATAATATAGTACATGGTCTTTTGGATTAGCTACTTTCACTTCCTGCAATGTTTTCAAGGTTCACCCATGTGGCAGTATGTATCTGTATTTCTATTTTATGGCTGCCTGACATATCGCTGGGTTGATAGATCACATTTTGTCTACACATTCATATTTGAGGGACAACTGGATTGTTTCTACTTTTTAGCTATTTTGAATAATGCTACAATGAACATTTATGTCCACGTTTTTGTGTGGATGTATGTGTTCATGTCTCTTGGGTATACATCTAGAAGTACAACTGCTGGGACATATGGTGACTTTACATTCAACTTTTTGAGGAACTGCCACACTGTTTCCCAGGTGGCTGTAACATGTTACATCAGCAAGGGCTGAGGCTTCCACTGTCTCCATATCCATGTCATGCTTGTTCTTCTTTTTTATGATAGCTATCTTAGTAGTCACTTGATTGTGGTTTCGATTTTCATTTCTCTACTAACTAATGACGTTGTGCATCTTTTCATGTGTTTATTAGACATTGTCTATCTTCTTTGGAGAAACACCTATTCAAATCCTTGTGCACTTCAATTAGGTTATCTTATTTTGCTGTAAGAGTTATATATTAATATTAGTGATTTCCAGCCTGCTGGATGACATATACAAGGCAGAAAAGTATGAGAGGGGAACATGAGGTATTGAGAAAAGGATCAGTAATTTTGTGTGACCAGGTGCTAGAATGTACATGGGAAATATGCTGGCAACTGAGGACTGAGAGGTAGACTGAGGCCAGATTATAAACTGGGTTCAACAGATGGACTTGATCCTCTAGGCCACTGGAAATTATGAGAGTTATTAAGTGGGAGATGATCCAGTGCTTATCATAATTTATATGCTATTGTAGTGACCTGCTTCTAATTCTAACCTGCTATTGTACTTTAACAAAGATAATATAACACAGTTATCAAAAATTTAGGCCCCATTTTGGACACAAATATTAATTCAAATTGAGTCTTCTCAACTCTGGAGTTATACAATTAAGTGGGTTACATAATCTCACTAAAACTCTGTTTCCTCTTCTATAAATCTCACAGAGTTGTTGTGAGAATTAAATAATATAGGTAAAATATTTAGCACAGCTCCTGGAATGTATTACATGCTTGATAAATGATAATTACATTAAAAATGTCTTTGAAAGCTCTCTTGTCTTTCCAATGCCAATGCAATTAGTAGGCCATCAATCAAAATTTTAGAATGACATAATGAGTTTAAGGGTGTAGTCCAGTAGCATTTGGAAATACAAAGTCTAGAGCATAAGCATGAATTTGGGCATGGTTGTTACTGACTAGAAATCAGGATATCATCCAAACATAAAGAGGAAATGAAGCTCTGCTAGTTGTAGAGCTTCAAAAAAGAGCAAAAACTAAAGACAGAATATTTTCATGGTTTAGGAGCATGCAACCTTCATATAATTAAGAAAACTCTGCTCTTTTCCAAGAAGAATATGCACATACAGAGAATGTTTTATATGGAGTTTTAGGGGTTCATGGACACCATAAACGCTTTCCCAGAAATCCTGATTTAAGAATAAGGAAATAACAAAGAATAAAAATACTAGACTTGAAAGACAAACAACAAATCCCTCATAGGGCATATATAAATTTAGACTGTATTTATGGTGACTATTTAAGAAATTAAGATCTCTGCTGGTGATATGGACTAGGAAATCAAGGGCAATAATTGTTCAGCATTTAGGGTCAGAGCTTTATTTATCCCTATAACCAAGTTCAAACCAAATATCTGGCAATCTTAAGTTGGGCAAGGAAAAGCATCTTGTAGTATGACAACCTAATTGTTAAACATTTTATGGATTTCCTCCAAGTACTCGTTGAATCCATCCTATTCTTTGCTTTCTCATGCCTTTAGGTCAGGCATTCATTTTTGTATTATACTGAGACTAGACATCAGGCAAAGAATACTGTATCCATGTTGTTTTTCGAATTCATGTTTCTCATCACCACCAAAATTCTCAAGTCCATGGAAAAAGAGTATTTAGACATAGTGATATACAGAGTGGTAGAAAAATCTTCCTAAAATGTAGGTTTGTTTCCTTCTGATTTGAAACACATTTTCCATGTTTTGTAGTCTCAATCTCTTTATCTCTTCAAAAAAAGGAAATAAAGGTTAAAAGGTCCTTAGCATTATATTTCCAACCAGGTCCTATTGATGAAGTGAGTTTATTCGTATTGAATAACTGGGATTCTCCTCATCTCTTTGAACCAGAATGCTTTATTACTTAGCAAGTTTAATCCATTGTGGGAATTAGTCATCTTATTTTAACTGGTAGTAATCACGAGGATTAATCATGAGACCTGATTTTTGTTCTATGCTTTATAAACAACTAAAATGACTTAGTCTATTCTTGTGTGTTTCAATAATCATGTAATCATTTATTAAAAACTTACTGTGCCCTAGAAAATATGTTACACACTAAGAAAACAAAGATAAATATGAAACTTTTCCTTTCTTTAAAACCTAACTCTTAATCTATATGAAGAGTAAATATACATAATTATAATTCACAGAGGTGAATAAATTTAGCTTCCTTGGAGGTGGGCGGGGGGTGGATCATGCCGTGGAAACAACAAAGATGACACTTAAAAAAATTTCACAGATGATGTACAAATTTACCTGAAAGGTATGGAAGGTGAAAGGAATTCCAGGTAAAAAGACTAGCACGTTCTGAGATATTTAGAAGTAAATATCCTTTCCAAGAAGGACTACCATCTACATGCATGAACACTGCAAACACAGTCTAGGGAAGCTGGTACAGTTTCTGGGCTGGCCCCAAGTGTACCAATTTTCCTTTCCTTTTTTTTTTTTTGGCAATACTTCCATGCTTTATTCATTCACATACACTTGGACAGTCTACTAGTTGCAAACTCAGTTTTGTGGGGTAGAGATGCCAGCTCTACCAAACCTGGATTTGGAATGATAAAAAAAATATTTTTTTAAAAAATTGCACAATGAGGGGCGCCTGGGTGGCTCAGTTGGTTAAGCGACTGCCTTCGGCTCAGGTCATGATCCCGGAGACCCGGGATCGAGCCCCACATCGGGCTCCCTGCTCGGCGGGAAGCCTGCTTCTCCCTCTCTCACTCCCCCTGCTTGTGTTCCCTCTCTAGCTGTGTTTCTCTCTGTCAAATAAATAAAATCTAAATAAAAAAAAAAATTGCACAATGAGCACTACATTCTAGGAAGGTTCTTACAATGTAAAACAACAACACAAACAAGAGCCTGTGGTTCTCAGAACCTTTTTAGACAGAACGTAAGAGAGATAAAAATGGAGCTGCTCTGGCTGACTTCAAGGCTGACTGTCCAGTGTGACTAACAAGGGGTCATCTGTAAACATTTGGGTTTTACCAGAACATATTTTGGAAACGATGACCTATATGGAAGTGTACCATTCCCACCCTATTGCCAAGAACATCTTTCTTGTTACTGAAGTGCTCAGGTATTCACACTTCAGTATTTCCTCCTCCAGGGGTGCACTAGGACTGCCTTGGGCCAACCTGTGTGGGCTGGTTGTACACCACGTCCCAATGTTCACTTATGTCACATTGATAGCTTGAATCAGCCACAGCAGGTGTATTTATATAGTAGAAATCAGCAAGCATTACAAATGAGAGCTCTCTTAAGAGATTCTTAATCTCAGGAAACAAACAGGGTTGCTGGGGGTGGAGGGGGAGGGATAGTGTGGCTGGGTGATGGACATTGGGGAGGGTATGTGCTATGGTTAGTGCTGTGAATATTGTAAGACTGATGATTCACAGACCTGTACCCCTGAAGCAAATAATACATTATATGTTAATTTAAAGAAAAAAAACAAAACCAAAAAAATGAGAGCTCTCCTGTCTCCAGAGTTGTTAACCAACTACCAACAACTTTCTTCCCTTCCTTCTTTCTCTCTTTCCCCACCCCACCACATTTCGATTCTGGAAATATGGTGCAAAGTAGCAAATTTTTATCTCTGTGCCCCTCTCTGACCAAATACTTTCTCTACATTTATTTTTTTTCACTTGGATACTATTAGATTATAATAATGTCTTAGTCTTCCTGCTTTTGACTTGGGAGAAATTCTGTCATTTATTGAGTGAGCTCTGCAGAGTTCCCCCATCTTTGTTGTTTTGTTTTGTTTTGTTTTTTTGAATGAGGAAACAGAAACTTTTTTCTTCACATCTACTGTTCCCATGAAGAAGGAGCACCATCTCAGCAACACTCCTGACTTCTTGCTCTGCCTCTTAAAAAAAATAATAATAGTGGTGCCTGGGTGGCTCAGTTGGTTAAGCGACTGCCTTTGCATCAGGTCATGATCTGGGCGACTTGGGATCGAGCCCCGCATCGGGCTCCCTGCTCGGCAGGAAGCCTGCTTCTCCCTCTCTCACTCCCCCCTGCTTGTGTTCCCTCTCTGGCTGTGTTTCTCTCTGTCAAATAAATAAAATCTTAAAAAATAATAATAATAATTTAAATTGAATTAACATATAGTATAGTATCGGTTTCAGAGGAAGAGTTCAGTGATTCAGCAATCTTATATAACACACAGTGCTCCTTACATCCCATGCCCTCCTTAATATCCATCAGCTAATTACCCTATATTCCCCATTCACTCCCCTCCAGCGGCCCTCAGTTTGTTTCCTATGATTAAGAGTCTCTTAAGATAAGTTTGTCTCCCTCTCTGATATTGTCTTATTTTTCCCTCCCTTCCACTATCATCCTCTGTTTTGTTTCTTAAATTCCACATATGAGTGAATTCATATGATATGCTCTGCCTCTTTCTCTTAGTGAAAGATGGCGGGGGGAAAGGATGGAAAATGAGTTGCATGACAACATAGCATCTATGGACCCATGTTTCTCAAAGAGGTGAAATATAAGGAAACAACCCTTTTCCCCTTACTCTCTGCCCTGGTCAAATGAGATGAAGCATGTCTAGGACAGTCTGTTCTATACACCCAAACATGAGCATCTTGGGGTGTCCCAAAATCAGACTAGGGAAGAGAGTTGTGTTGGCAAGCTGTTTCACCAGAGATGTAAAATTATGTTCTCAAAGGATTTATCCAGCACATAACTGACATTTAGATATTTACTTGTCTGTCTCCTATATATTCATTCTCAATTAGTTCTGAACACAGGAAGGAAAGAATTTAAAATTTTAAATAATCTCCTAAAAGTCCAACAACCTTTTAATACTTTGAGACTTCTCAAATATCACTTCCCCCGCAGGAAGACTTCCTTAGGCAAACCAGTCAAATCTTTTCTCTCTTCCTATTCAACTATTAAGGCACTTATTTTGAATCACTCACCTAGCACTCATCATATACTACTTTCTTCATGCATGCATCTTATCCCTAAGTAGAAATGCATCCAATGTTTCCTACTCATAAAAGGGAACATGAGTAATTAATAAGACGGCTAAGTCAAGAGAGGCTAAAAAACAGTGTGGGCAGAGAGACTTATTTTCCATATGCCTTGTGAAGATTCTGGAGCTTGTATCACACATTATCTTTTCAAAAATAAATATATTAAGAGAACAAACCTTCAAACTAATAAAAAATAACATAAAATAAATCTATTACAATAAACTTCTAAGTCTATAAGATACTGTTTCATCACTAGAAACCACATACCTATATCCTATCAGTCCAACCCAATTTGGAACTGTCTCATGAGACTACACTTTAATTGTTATGCTTTGGACTTTCACTGGGAAACAATTTTATAAAGAAACATAAGCTCCAGGGGCGCCTGGGTGGCTCAGTTGGTTGAGCGACTGCCTTCGGCTCAGGTCATGATCCCAGAGACCCAGGATCAAGTCCCACATCGGGCTCCCTGCTTGGCGGGAAGCCTGCTTCTCCCTCTCTCACTCCCCCTGCTTGTGTTCCCTCTCTAGCTGTGTTTCTCTCTGTCAAATAAATAAAATCTTTAAAAAAAAATAAAGATTTTTAAAAAAAGAAAAGAAACATAAGCTCTATATACCTCTGTATTTTTCTAAAGAACTGGTATTTTTAAAATAGTCTATATTACTCCCAGAGCTCTGAACCAGAAAAAAAAAAAATCTCTCCTTTTAAACAATATGATTCAAGTTATATGAGTCACTTATCACATTTAAATTTTTAAAAAAATTACACAGACTGTAGGCAATCTAAAACCTGTCCTTAGCCCAATATAGAAAACAGATGAATGTGGAGCTGCCTGATTGACTCACAGTTCAAAGCCCAGGTCCTGACTGCCTGTCTTTAACCTTCTCAGGGACTACTAATTTGAGACTCATTGTTTCAAACAATGAAAGTGGAGTAATCATCTTGTTTCTTTTATTCTGTTGTGAAATGGGAAGCTCAGAACCAAGGTGTGTGTCTTTTCATATACATTTCCTAGTACCAGATCTCTTAATACACCATTTTTCCCTCTCTCCTGTTTTTTGTAATTATTTCGAGTTAGTTTATCTGTGCTTTGAGTAAAACTACCTCACATCCATTAGGTTGGTTGTACATACATTAATCTGGTTATTTATTGTCTCAACTTGAGGGAGATGGACTGAATTAGTTTCTCCAACAGTTGGAAGGTTTCTCATCCCACATAGCAGGTTTCCATAAAGCACATGCTAGGAGCTAACCAGGTCAGGATTTAGGGAAAACAGGCCTCTATCCATCTCTAATAGTCTCATTTGGACTCTGAGACACAAAATGAAAACATTATAATGTGATAGATTATATAGTTAAAATACAGAATTGTCTATAAATTCTGTATTTGTGGAACAAAAATGAACTGGTAATTGTGTGTGTGTGTGTGTTTTTAAATACACTTTAAGGAAAACATTTGCCCACACCACTTACTATACTCAAAAGCAACTGATGACTCATATAACCTGAAGCTCGTAAAACTGACAACAGATATACCTATTTAAGACTATAAATTGTGACTCCCAGACAGCTGGAGAATGATTGAGCACAACGGTTGCTAAATACAGTAGCTTCCTTTTCCATATCAACATTATAACAATTGGCAATAACTGGGTTCATAGTGAAGCATGAGCTCAAGAAATCAGCAATGTTATGTCCCAAGGCTAGATTTTTAAGGGCTCCTAAGCGATATTAGAGCGAATAAATGCCAACCTGAAAATTCATCTGTATGACAACCAACTCTGGAATTTCCAATTCTCTATAAATTTACAATAGGTACTGACTTGAAGGGAGAAAAAAATAGAATAATAAAAAAAAACCTCCCCAGCCTTAATGAAAATTCAATTTCAACGATTTTTTTTATTGTTGAGAGCCTAACATTTGCTATATATCATACTAAGATGTTCAAAGTTTTCAGGATGAGCAAAGTGTTAGACAATATGTAGACCTTCCATTGTAAGAATAAGGAAAAAAAGGAGGGGGGCAGAATGCCAGAATTCAGGCACTGTTTTAGCGTTTTTCTCCATCCTCTCCCTGTATGAGGCCGTGTCTCTGAGCACATGCCTAAAGATCAGAACTGTGGTCCCTCTCTCCATTTTGACTTTCCTCAAGTGAAGTTCTGTTATTTAAGCAATCGTTAAAGCACAGGTGCTAAATTCTGACCTTTTTAACCTATTTTATGAAGTAGAATCACAAGGCCACATATCTAACCAGACTTAAAGGTAGTTCTCTCTTGTAACCAGTTCATGTGTGCTTGAGGATCCATTCCTTACCCCCTGGCTTTCTGCCATAGGACACAGAAAACCCTGAAGCACTGTTAACCGATCCAAATTCAAGAACCTCTGGTGCCCCAAATTAAGTCTATCACCATTCTTGATTCATCACTGCTTTTCCATCATTGGTCGACACAATTTAGCTTATAGAAAACAAGATGAGTCATTCCTCTGGCAGTGCAATGGTGTCATGGAAACAGGGGATAGTCCCCATGGGTCCACACACTGCCATCTATAAATGTGAATTCAGACCAGTGTACCCAACTGTTCTTTTTTGCCTGGGACTGTCCCATTAGCATTGAAAGTCCTGTGACTACATCCCGCAAACCAGGAAATCTGGGCACTCCAACTCCTACCCAAATGGCTTCAAATAATTCATTTTTCTTTGAACTGAACCAAAACCTGTAGCTAACATGTAATCAAAGTATTATTGGTGTCTCGGTATGTGCCATGCTCTTACCATGTGAGGAAGATACTATTATTAACTCCACTTTACTAATGAAGAAATGAGGCATTGAGGACTTAAGGTACTGGTTCAGGTTTCCCAACTAAGATAGATTCCTGACTCACACCTTTAAGTACTTCTAGGGCATAGAAACAAATTAAGTAACACGTCAGTATATTCCTGAGTCAAACAAACATGTATGGTGTGCATTGTACCATTAGATCAAAGTGGAATGTGCATTTCTAAGGTTAACAAAGTGGTTCGCCTAGGTCACATTCTAAAGAAAATGACCATATTTAAATTTTCATTATTTGTATACTATAGCCCATTTTTAAATTGTAATAAATGGTGTTTTGCTAGCTATCTCATAGAGCAAGGAAACAGAAGGTTATTGGAAATATAATATTCTGGGTTTCAACATTAATCTTTGCTTATTTTAGGATCTAGAACTCTAGAAGGAAGAATCACTTCCATGATATTGGGACTAGTTTGTTCTAATTTCATAGCTTGAATTTGTTTGCTCTTGCTCAAAGACCATTACCTTTTATCTTTAAATGTGTTTATGCACCTACTGAGACTTCTGCCAAGCCTACTTCTTCAAGGGGTGGTGTGTTTGTCACTGATCTGAGGAGGAGGCTGTAAGCTCCCTCAGGGAAAGGATCCCGTTTGTCGTGCTTAGTATGTTATTATCAGTGTCTAGCACATAGTCGGCTCAGACTGGGCCCCCAATAAATACGTTTTGAATAAAAGAATGGCCTGAGAATTTGACTGAATGGACAAACAGTGGCTTTAGAAACTCTGAGTCAGAAATGAAAAATATGGCTGCTGAGAATTGAGGGGGGGGAAAGAATTTTTTAAGTTGTTGAAATAAAAGTGGACATAGTAAAATAGTTTTGTAACATAAAATTAATGTTATTTTATTATGGCAGTTAACATTTATTGGGTGCTTAGTAGGTGCCAAACACTGTATTAAGTACTTTTAAAAAAATTAATCCTCATAACAAATCTGTGAAGCAGCTACTGTAATTGGCCACAATTTTACCTATGAGGAAATGAGCCTTTGAGAGTTTGACTTTATTTTGATCTCACTGCCAACAGGTAGTGGAACTGAGGTGGTGATATTAATACCACATGCTTCCACAGAACTCCCTACTTCCCTTATCATGATACTCCTCAAATTTCTTCAAAACTGCCTATTTAGTATCTGTCTTCCCTACTCTATGAAGGTGGAGTCTGGCCTATCAAATTTAACAATTTACTCCCAGAACCAAAAGTGCCAGAAGCCTAGTAGTAGGGGCTCAACAATGTTTTCAAACAAATGAAACTGCAGTTGAAGAATCAACAAACTTATAAAACCATAGGACTTAAAAATTGTAGAAAAAAATCATAAATTACTAACATTCTTCAAGGACTACCATATAGATGCCTGTTCCCTGTGACGGTCACCCACACTTGGCTTAAAAAAAAAAAAAAAGATTACATCTAGGAAATCCACAGAATGATACATATATAGGGCACAGAAGCTGGCCTTGCTAGGTAAAGCCACGAAGTTTATGTTGTGGGAAGCTGTGGAGCATGAAGGGAAGTAACTGGCATAATCTCAAAATGATAGAACTAGAGATTATGAATAAATAGTTCTTATAATCAAGGATGACTTCAGCATCAGGACATCATTAAATAAACTATCATTGGGAGGGATGTCTTTCTCCACCTTCTCTATTCCCCATGTAGTTGCTCCCCATCCAAATAAGAAGAAGAAAGGGTAGGCTGGGTTCTGTGTACTGATCCACCCTTTTTGTAACAGAGAAGTTAAGGGCATGGCATTTAAAGAGAAGGCAGGTTCAAGGCAGGTGAAGAGGAGGAATTCTACCAAGTGGATCTGCTTAACGTACTCAGGAACACTTAATACACATAATTCAGTGAACAATGCCGCTGAAAGTTTTTTGTACAGACAACTTAAAGGTCGGTTTTCTGGAAGATTAACCAGGTGGTGATGGTGGGGGGAGAGGGAGGGATGGATTCAGGTGATGACAGCAGGCAAAGAACTGAAAGCAGTCACTAAGAAAACAATAAACAATCAGGAAAACTTCATAATTCTTCAAGTATGTTTTTAAAGTAGAGGCAAAAATAACTATTTTTGAAGTACAAAAGCTAAGACTTTTTTTAGTTGTTTTTTTTAATGGTGTATTGGAAAGGGCTACAATTTAGTTAGGGGAATTATGAGTTTGATTTTAGATATGTTACATTAGGATATGGCACGATCTAAGAGAGGAACAGCTGGGATCATGAGATTAGAATGCTCGTTAGAGAATGAGATTTGGGGGTCATTGCTTGGACATGATCATGAGCCATCCACTAGGTAAACTGGTCTGAAGAGGAGAGCGAGAAAAGCAGTGAGCCTCAGAAATACCCAGAGAAAAGGGGCCTGCGGGTGAAGTGTAATTAGAGGAGTGGTCAGGGGTGGTTAGGAAGTTGGTTGTTTTAGGGTTATGGAATTCAAGTGATGAAAGAGTTGTTAAGAAGGACAATAGTCCAACTTGTTTAATATGACAAAGGAATCAAGAAGGAGATTAAGAAAGGACATCTGAATTTGTCTAGAAGCAAAGTTCCTGAAACAGAATATTTACAGGTTTACGGAAAGCAACCACAAAAACAAATGAAGGGGTGAGAGGTAAAGAGAGATGGTACACACACACTCCTCCCATAAGGGCTTTGGGTATAAAAGGAAGGAAAGAAGTATAATGGTGGGAAATGTTAGGGGCATTAGGTTAACAAAATAAAAGGGCACTGATATAATAAAGACGAATCTAATCTTCCTGAATTCTAAGCTACTCCCTCAAAGTAAATTAGTAGCCTTGGGAGGCTCATTAACTCCACGAGGGCACCAGGGTATTGTTCCATCATTGTACTGCAGCGCCTGAAAAAGCCGAGAGGTTATTATTCATAGCTGTAGGAAAAGCACTTCCTGTCACAATGGAGAGACTCCCCAGGAAATAAAGATACCATTATAGGAAAAAGCAGCAGCAGTGCCTGCCTGCTCTTCTAAGAGGAAGATAAATTTGCAGATCCTTTAGCAAACAGTTAAGGTACCAGAATCAGATTTTAAACCACTGAACTCTTCCTGTATCATCCTCATATCTCAGTTTCTTCACCGGTAAAAGAAGGAGTTTGGAGTTGATAATCTATGTAAAACAAAAACAAAAACAAAAACAAAACCCCGAAAAACCTTTTAGCTTTCCAATTCGATATTCTTTGATTCTCTTCCTTCTCAAACACCGTTACCCGTAAAGAGAGAAAAGGTATCCATAACACAAAACACTAAGACATCATGAAGAACGAACACAAGGAGCCTCTCTCTTCTTTTTCTCTTTCTTGCTTACCTCTTCAATCTCTCCAAGGTTACCCCCTTTGACTTAAAAAATGCCTATTGAAAACTTCATGCCTTTTAGATCTGACGAATGCTAAAAGATATGAACATTTCTACAAAGTGGTCATCAACTTTTTGTACGTTTTGCCTATCCATGTGGCTTCATTTTTTTTTTCCTTAAGATTTTATTTGAGAGAGAGAAAGAGCACGAACGGGGGAGGGGCAGAGGAAGAGGGAGAAGCAGACTCCCTGCTTTGGGTGGGGAGCTGACTTGGGGCTCCATCCCAGGACTCTGAGATCATGACCTGAGCTGCGGTTAATCACTGAGCCACCCAGGCATCCCTAGGATTCTTATAAGTAGTATTATTATCAGCCATAATATCAGAACAATTGTAATAAAACTTGCCATTGTGATGTTAATTTCTTTGACATAATTAAATTTTGAAAATCAAGTGTGTATTATTAAAATAGATTTTCTTCTCTGTAGGCTTCTGACTTTCAGATTTACTTGGAAGAGTAGGAGGATTCTAATGCCCGCCATCCCTTCCTTGCACAGACTTTTAAGGATACACACTATAAATGTTTGAACCTAAAATATGCAGTGTTTTGACTCAAAACACATTTGTTGAATGTGAGATTTTGGAGATCTCAAGATGAAGTTGGGGCAGTTACCAATAAGAGCTAAGGATCTAATAGGAAAGATTGGCATTATTTATAACTTTCCTCCAGATGCCAGTGCACAGTTTAAAATATGCTTTCACCATCATTCTCATTTGACCCTGACAGTCATCCTGGAAGGTGAGATAGTTTCTTATCTTACAGATGATGGCATCGAGGAAAAGAAGGGCAAAGGGATTTGCCTCAAGTCAATGACATTAGTGAGTGATGAACTGAAACCTGAATTTTTTAAATATCAAGCTCTTTCTACTATCTGTGGAAGCAGTTGGATACAAGAAAGGTGTGGACACTTACAGTTGGACTAGATCAGGGAAGCATTATTGCAGGAGCCGATGCCTGAAAGCTAGGTAGGAACTCCCTATTAGAGGGGTTTACACCTCAATCCTAAGAAGTTAGGTGTTATTATTTAGGAACTAGGAGCTAATTGAAGGCTTTTGTGCAGAGGAAAGACAAGGTCAGATCTGTGTTTAGTTAAAGAGCCTGATGGCCACAGGTCAGCTTCTGAGGGGCATGAGTTCTTGGAAACAAGGGGGGGTGGCTCTTATCATGCAATCCAGCAGGGGGACAAGGAGGGCTGTGACCAGCTCAGAGACAGTGGTACTGAAAAGGAGGGTAAGGATTTTACACATGGTTTCTGTAACAGGACATATACCTAACTTCAGATTTAGGGATGTTATCAGGCCTAGGTTCAGGCTGCATGTCATAGCACCCACTTTCCAGTCTCTAAAAAAATGTTTAATCTTTTAAAATATTTACCGTACAAAGTAGAAGATGTATAGACCACTTTCTATTATTAGCATCAACCTAATGATTTCAAGTAATTCACTTAGTAAGAATGCATTCTTCTTCTTCCTGACAATCTTCCTGAGCTCTCCCTATACCAGGTCAGGGTAGGAAATTAGCCTTTAGGTTTGATTTCTTTCATTCAGTCTCATCACCATTTATGGGCTCCTTCAAAGAAGAATTGATATTTGAGAATCCACATCCATTTGATGTCCTCTGTTCATATCAGTACAACATTCCAAACAGTGCATTCTAGGGTGCTTGGTGGCTCAGTCGGTTAAGCATCCAACTCTTGATTTCAGCTCATGTCATGATCTCAAAGTCATGAGACTGAGCCCCTCATCAGGCTCTGCACAGGGAGTGGAACCTGCTTAAGATTCTTTCTCTCCCTCTGCCCCTTCCCCTACCCCCACTCTACCGCTGCTCACATGCACACTCTGTCTCTAAACAAACACATATTCCATTCCGGAGGTGTAATAAGAATGCACACTGTTCTAGACACAGTAATCCTCCTGTGTCTCCAACACTATAACCAATGTGTACACCTTACTACATTCTAGGCCACAAAATAAATTTAGATTTTTCTTAAATACCTGAATTAGAGTTGCTTAAATCTCCACTGGTTGAATGTAGGAAATTAGCACCCCAAACCTGATACCCCAGTCTCAAGTATTCCTCTAACTCCTAAGGATACATAGATATGTACTAAAAAAAACACATTCTTCATCTCTCCCACCCTGATCTTTCTCCCAGTGAAATTGGACTTCACTGGTCATAGCTACCATCACTGTGGTCTTAGATGGTACTCTCCTTTCGGCTTTCTGTGAAGATGTCCAGACTGGTCCTCTTATGATTCTCTACACCTGACACTAGACTGTAATGTTGAACAAAAGGGATCAGAGATAATAGGAGAGAAAAATGTATACTTTATAACTGTAGCTTCTAAACATAGCCTCGCTCAGATAAGCATCAGGACTAGACTCCTCTATAGACAGAGATCACCCAGCCTCTAGGAAGGCCTCAGATGAATTTCACTAATGACTGAGACAAATCCCAACTGACAGATGTTGCGAATAGCAACAGGGACAGAGAGTGTGAATTTACCTTTCACGAAGTTTGGCTTTCCTCCTATGACTGGTTGAGCATCCATGGGTCTCCTACTCTTCTGTTGTGTGCCAAACCATGCCTTACCCCGAGTTTTCTCAGTCACTTCAGAAAACTCTGTCAGTGAAAGCCCAGACAGAGTCCAATAACGAAGCAAAAGTCTGTCAAACTGAAAGGTAATTGAGGGGGAGTTTGCTCCTTACTTGGCCCCAGAGAATGTGGCCCAAGAGAGTCGTGTCATTATCATGAACTTCTCTTGTTTAGTTTTGTTTCTTCTGTGTGTGGTGGTGGGGTGGGGGGTTTTGGGGAGTGTTGGTATACTAGTTTCCTACGGCTGCTTTAGCAAATTACACGACCTCAATAACTTAAATAATATAAAAGCATTGTCTTATAGTTCTACAGGTTAAAAGTGCAGTATAGTTTTCACTGGCTAAAAATCAAGGCATCAACTGAGCTGCATTGAGGGATGGAGCTTCTAGAGGCTGCTCCCGTTCTTTGGTTCATGGCCCCTTCCTCCATCATTAAAGCCAGCAATGGCAGGTCAAACTCTTTAGAAGTATGATTTTTCTGGCGCTTCTTTCATCATTCCTCTCTTTCTGACTTACAGCCAGGAAAGTTTCTCTGCTAAGGACTAGAAAGAGATTACGCCCATCCAAATAATCCAAAATAATCTCCCTATTTTAAAATCAGTTGAGAAGTGACCTTAATTCCAGCTGCAACCTTAATTCCCTTCTGTCTCGTAACATATATTCATACCTCTAGAAATTAGAACTAGGATATCCTTGGGAGGTCATTGTTCCATCTACTATGGTTGGAAAGACAAGGAGCTAAGAAAGGATCAGGAAGACATAGCCATTATAGTGAAAAATGGACCCCAAAACGCTGTAATCGAAAAAACCCCAAACACCAACAACAAAAAACCCACAAAAGAACAACAACAGAAAGGCAATAGGTTCTTGAGACTATTAATTAGAAGGCAAGTTGAGAGAACGTTAAAGAGGAGAGGGTAAAATGTTTCTCCCAAATGAGTACATGTCTATTTATTTTTCAGTATTTTACTTAAGTATAGTTCAGGAAAAAAAAATAATGTGCCTCAACTGTCCACAGTTTCTCATGCTTTTGTGTGTTTCCTGGTGCAGTCCCCATGAGCTTGTTCATGTCTCAATACCTTGTCTGCTCCAGAGATACTCTGGTGGGAGAGTCAAGGTTGGCCTTAGCAAACTGTGGGCTGAGTTATCGGCACCACTTACTCTTCTCTGGGGCAGATCTCTCCCTCCCTAGCATTAAGCATAGTGGAACATTTCCCTAAGAATATAATATTTGTTGGCGGCGCCTGGGTGGCTCAGTTGGTTAAGCCACTGCCTTCGGCTCAGGTCATGATCCCGGAGACCCGGGATCGAGCCCCACATCGGGCTTCCTGCTCGGCGGGAAGCCTGCTTCTCCCTCTCTCAATCCCCCTGCTCGTGTTCCCTCTCTAGCTGTGTTTCTCTCTGTCAAATAAATAAAATCTTTAAAAAA
>PITA01005551.1:0-109223 GCA_004023965.1 Spilogale gracilis | reverse complement strand
TTTTTTTTAAAGATTTTATTTATTTATTTGACAGAGAGAAACACAGCTAGAGAGGGAACACAAGCAGAGGGACTGAGAGAGGGAGAAGCAGGCTTTCCGCCGAGCAGGAAGCCCGATGTGGGACTTGATCCCGGGTCTCCAGGATCATGACCTGAGCCGAAGGCAGTCGCTTAACCAACTGAGCCACCCAGGCGCCCCACTGCTTCCCTTTAAAACAGATTCTAGCTGGACTTCACGTTAGGAATGTAGTTTACGAGCATTCTGCGTCGTGAGCGTTGGGGTACCCTCCGGCTGCAGAGGAAGAGGAGAATGTGCTTGCTTTGGCAACAGGATGTGCCTCGAAGGTCTTTGAGAGTCTGGTTTAGAGGCAAGTGAGGTGTTCTTGTTCACTTATAAAACAGGCCCCCTGCTTTGTCTCCTTCTGGAAGCCACTCATGTTCTTTGAACAAAGTATGGTTCATGTACCACTGGCTATGCACAGGGTGACTTAGATATCGCTGAACCCCACATACAGTTGGATCACATATTCTCCTTTCAGATGACTTGCCTACTGATTACAGAGGTGAGAAAGTATTAGCACAGTGCTAACGTGTTTCTAACACCTCTCTAACATTGGCTAGTCTACCTTTATTTATTTATTTTTTATTTTTTTAAAGATTTTATTTATGTGACAGAGAGAGATCACAAATAGGCAGAGAGGCAGGCTCCCTGCTGAGCAGAGAGCCCGATGCAGGACTCAATCCCAGGACCCTGAGATCATGACCTGAGCTGAAGGCAGAGGCTTAACCCTCTGAGCCACCCAGGCACCCCACTAGTCTATTTTAAACAAGAAAAGAAAACAGAGCATAGCCTGAGAGTCTCCAGTGGGCAACTCTACCTACAGAGAATTTAGTAGCTTTGGGTATGTTCTTTTCTTGTACTTTTTTTTTTTTTTGCAGTTACCTGCTAAGAATGCCAAGAGAGAGTGGTTTGGGTTTTTTTTTTTTAATGTTATATACTAGAATTTGTAAGTTACAGTTTTACTAAAAAGATGTGAGTCAATTTAAAGAAATACTGTAATAGTGCCTGTGGTTTTTGGAAAATTGTTAGGGTACTAAAAAGACTGAAGTCTATGAAATGATGATTCGATCAACATGGGGAACCAACCAAGTTATATTACTTTAATTTTTCTAGTCTTATTGATGTGTCTAGGCCCAAAAACTCATGAGAGTAGTTGCTCAATAAGTATTTGTTGAATGAATAAGTGAGTCCTTCAGGAAGTTTTCATAGCCCCTTCCAGCCAGGAATCCTCCCATCTAGAAACTCACAGCACTTATTGGGCGAGTACTCATGCCATAAACACTTTTTGGACACCTACAGTGCCTGGTACCCAAAACGCAACAGCCGAACAAGATGCCAAATACTGGGCAATTTAATGAGTATGCTTATTTAAATGATTATAAAATTTGATTGGTGCTATGTACTTTTTCATGTGCAGGCTTTGCTTTCCATATTAATTCTAACCATAGAGCGGGGATCCAGATGACATACTGAGAATGTTAGGGAAAATAGAATGAAAAAGGAAAAACAAAACAAAAATGAAATGATGGTACAACTAGACCCGTACTGGCCAGTACGGTGGCCACTAATCACGTGTGGCAGCTGAAGGCTTGAGATGCACAGCTAGTCTCACTGGAGATGTGCCTTGAATGTAAATCACACATGGGGTTTCAAAGGCAGTATGAACAAAAGAATGTAAGAGATCCCTTTTATACTTCTCTATGTTGTAACATGTTGTAATGATATTTGGGACATTTCGGGGTAAATGAAATATATTATTAAAATGAATCCCACTGATTTATTTTTACTTCTTTAAGATGGCCAGTAGAAAATTTAATGTTATGGGCATGGCTCACGTTCTCTTTCTATTGGACAGTGCCAGTAGCTAAGAGTGTAAGGCCCCAAAGGCTCGACACCTTGTCTTCTTGTTTCCCCACTGTGTTTCCAGCATGTAGCACAGTACCTGGACATAGCAACGTTCAGTAATCCTTTATTAAGGCACACTGGACATGTGAGTAATGCAGTAACGGGATATTGTGATTTATAATAACAAATAGATATTTAGTCTTAGTCCCAGTTCCCAGCGCGGAGCTCCTAAAAACCCTTAGCAAGGTTCTCAGTGACAAGGGCCATTAAGGTGTCTTTTGTTATGTTAATAAGTGATTTTGGGACCTTACCTCCGGATGAGGGCTGGTTGCCAGGAGAAGCAACCTGGTGATTTAGAGGGTCTGAACTTTCAGTAACAACCCTTTCCTACTCCCACTTCTGGGTTTGGGAGAGGAGAGGGGCAGGAGGTTGAATCAATTGCCAATGGCAGTGATTTAATCAAGCTTGCCTATGTAATTAAGCCTCCTTAAAGACTCAGAAGGACAGGGCTCAGAGAACTTCTGGGTTGGTGAACACGTGGAAGATTGTGCCCTTTGAGAGGGCATAGAAGCTCGGAGACCTCTTCCCATACCTTGCTCTATGCATCTCTTCCATCTGGCTATTCCTGGGTCATCTCCTCTTATAATAAACCCGTGATCGGTTAAGTAAAATGTTTCTCTGAGTTCTGTGGGCTGCTCTGGCACATTAGTTGAACTCTGGATTTATAGCCAGTGGGTGGGAAGTGCAGGTAACGATCTGGGCTCCGACTGAAGTGGCCGGGGACAGTGAACCTTTAACCTATGAGACCAGTTATTATCTCCAGATAGATAATGTCAGAATTGAGTTGAATTATTGGATGTGCTGTTGGTCGTGGTGGGAGGGAACCCTTCCCTCCACACACAGTGGAATTGGAGCCCTGTCTGAAATACGAAGAGGCTTCTCCAGCAATTGGTTCCGTATACAACTAGCATTGCTATTTTTCATACTTAGCTAATTTTCTTCTGCAAATCTTTAAGAACCCCCCCTTTTTTTTAAGTGCCTAGGTAATGATTTAATTTCGATTTAACAAGCCAGTTATTGCAGGTCAATTAAGTGCCACTTTATGATTTAAAACCTATTTATTCAGATTAACAACCATTAAATGGTTTTATCACACTTCTTTTTGGTTAATACTATTTAAAACTATTTTCAGTCATTTAAAACATCATTTCTTATCTGTGTATACTTAAAATAAATCTTTTAAAGGCACGATGATCTATTTAAAAAAATCTCTGGGGTCATTTGTAATCTGATTTTTAAAAAATTTTTTTTAAAGATTTTATTTATTTATTTGACAGAGAGAGAGAGAGATCACAAGTAGGCAGAGAGAGAGAGAGGAGGAAGCAGGCTCCCTGCTGAACAGAGAGCCTGATGTGGACCTCGATCCCAGGGCCCTGAGATCATGGCCTGAGCAGAAGGCAGAGGCTTTAACCCACTGAGCCCCCCTAGGCTCCATGTAACCTGATTTATTATAGGAGAATGCACAGATATAACTTATTAGGAAGGAAAATAACCGAACTATATGTAAAGGTCCATACACAGTATAAGGTGACCAGCAAGTAAACAGAATTGACTGAACAGTGAGCTTATATTTGAGTATTCGTATTTTTTAAATAACTTTATTAAGCACCCTTTAAAAAAAGATTACTTATTTACTTACAAGAGAGAGAGGGGGAGGTGCGGGAGGGACAGAGGGAGAGGTAAAGAATCCTAAGTGACTCTGTACTCAGCATGGAGCCTGATGTGGGGATGAGTCTCATGACCCATGGGATTATGACCTGAGCTGAAATCATGAGCCAGATTCCTAACTGACTGAGCCACTCAGGTGCCCCTAATTGAGTACCCTTTTAAAGTATATAATTCAGCAGTTTTTAGTATGTTACAGAGTTGTGGGACCATTACCATTTTTAATTCCAGAACATTTTTTTCACCCAAAAAGGTAATCCCATACCTATTAGCAGAAAATCCTAATTCCAGTCTCTCTTCATGCCCTGGCAACCATTGGTTGACTTTCTGTCTCTATGGATTTGCCTGTTCTGGACATTTCATATAGGTGGAACTATACAGTATATGACTTTTGCGTCTGGCTTTTTCATCTGGCCATAATGCATAATGTTGTAGCATGGGTCAGTATATACTTTTTTCTTTTTTTTAGAGCACACTTGTGGGGCTGGGGAGAGGCATAGGAAGAGGGAGAGAGAGAATCTTAAGGAGGCTTCATGCTCAGCACAGAGCCTGACATGGGGCTTGATCTCAGGACCCCAAGATCATGACCCGAACCAAAATCAAAAATTGGAGGCTAGGGCGCCTAAGTGGCTCAGAGGGTTAAGCCTCTGCCTTCAGCTCAGGTCATGATCTCAGGGTCCTGGGATCGAGGCCCACATCTTGCTCTCTGCTCAGCGGGGAGCCTGCTTCCCCCTCTTTCTCTGCCTGCCTCTCTGCCTATTTGTGATCTCTTTCTCTGTCAAATAAATAAGTAAAATCTTAAAAAAAAAAAAAAAGAGTTGGAGGCTTAATCGACTGAGCCATCCAAGCACCCCCTTTTTATTTCTGAATAATATTCCATTTTGTGGATGTACCACATTTGTTTATCTACTCATCAGATAATGAACATTTGGGTTACTGAAAAGTCATACTTTTTAAAAATTACACACTTTATAACAAAAATTTCACATAATGTATATGTGTACTACTAATGATCACTAATATTTGTTGAGCTAACTAATATTTGATTTATTATATACCAGGTGTTCTAAATGCCAGTATGTTTTAGCATATTTAATATTCACAACAACCCTATGGGAGGGAATGGCCATTGTGATCTCCATTATTCTTATGGGGAAATTGGGAAACAGGAAGATTAAGTTACCTTCACAAGATAAACAGCTAGTATGCTATTCAAACCCAGGAGTTCTGGCTGCAAAGCCTTCACTTTTCATTAATAAAATTATCATACATAGAACTGTCTTGGGGGAGGGGTGTACAATTCTGTGAATATTAATACATATAAATTTGTGTAACTACCACTATCAACAGTCAGATAAAGAACTCTTCCATAATCCCAAAATATTCTTTTATATCCTATTCTGACCCATTCTAGCTGTTGGAGAATGAGACCAAGTGACCTGAGAACTAGATCCTGGCCATTGGAGGCTCCTTACTCTTCCTCCATCTTTGGAATGTAGGTCCCGCCAACCATTCCCTCAATGAGAGCCATTTTCAAGGACATAGCCTTGAAGAGTAAGGTGTTGCTGAGACTATGTAGATCAGGTCTGCCACTGAATTTCATAGTGGAGGCCTCTATATAAACTTTTAAAGTTTTGACCAGTGCTGTAGGGATCTACTTAGCTTGCGGCTACCTAAAACAAGCCTCTTTTTCTTTTTTTTTAAAACATATAATGTATTATTCGCTTCAGAGGTACAGGTCTGTGAATCATCAGTCTTACATAATTCACAGCACTCACCGTAGCACATAGTCTCCCCAGTGTCCATAACCCAGCCACCCTCCTCCTCCACTACCCCCAGCAACATTCAGTTTCCTGAGATTAAGAGTCTCTTATGGTTTTTCTCCCTCCCTGGTCCCATCTTGTTTCATTTTTTTCCCTCCCTTCCACCTATGACCTCCCACCCTCCTCTCAGATTCCTCATATCAGAGAGATCATATGGTAATTTTCTTTCTCTGATTGACTTATTTTCCCTCTAGTTCCATCCATGTCATTGCAAATAGCAAGAGTGTGTTTTTTTAATGGCTACGTAGTATTCTAGTATGTATATGTGCATGTGTGTGTACACACACACACACACACACACACACACACACACACACCACATCTTCTTTATCCATTCATCTGTTGATGGCCATCTATGCTCTTTCCATAGTTTAGCTATTGTGGACATTGCTGCTCTAAACATTTGGGTGCACGTGTCCCTTCCAAAATAAACCTCTTAAGTTCCCTCGCTTGTTAAACCTGCCACCTACCAGTCTGGAGTGGCCTGCCTCTTTCTTCAGCTTCTCCTTGCCCAGTGTTTCCAGGGACCAGTTTATAAATGAAAACTAACCCCATGGCAATCACTGATCTATTCTCTATCCTGTAGTGTTTTTTTGTTTTGTTTTGTTTTTTTGGTTTTTTTAGAGACTGTCATGTAAATGGAATCATGTAGTAGGTAACTATTGAGGCTGGCTTATTACATGTAACATAATGCCTTTTATATTGATGCAAGTTTTACAGATGATAATAATTCATTCCTTTTTATTGCTTGGTAGAATTCAATTGTATGTCCCTGCCACAGTTTGTTTATCCAGCCACTTAAAAATTTTTTTTAATTAAGGTGTAACATTCAAATAGAAAGTGCACGAATATTTGGATACTGATGGGTGAATTCATGAATGCACCCATGTAATCACCTCCCAGGTTAAGAACTAGAATCTTGCCAGTGCCCTAGATAGGCTTTTGTGCCCTCTTCCAGATAACTTTTACTTCCGTTTTTACTTCTGTCTCCCCATAGACTACTTTGACCTGTTTTTGAACTTTATAAATATGGGCTCATATAGAATTTGCTCTTTTATCTGGGTTCTTTTGGCCAATATTATGTTTGTGAATCTTATTCATGTACCTGTAGTTTGTTCTTACTGCTCTATAATATTCCATTTAAAAATATATCACCACATATTTCTTCATGCTGCTGCTGATAGACATATGGGTTGTTTCTTGTTTGGGGCTATTTTGAGGAGTAGAGTTGTTGGATGATAGGGTATGTGTATTCAACTATATTAGAGGATGCCAAGCACTTCTCCAAAATGAAGGTATCAACTTTCATTGTGCTAGCAATGAATGGGAATTCTAGCCACTCCTATTTCTTCAACAACACTTGGTATTGTCATTTTAAAAGAATTAGGCTATTTTGGTATGCGTGCAGTGCTGTCTTACT
This sequence comes from Spilogale gracilis, assembly GCA_004023965.1. Taxonomy (NCBI): domain Eukaryota; kingdom Metazoa; phylum Chordata; class Mammalia; order Carnivora; family Mephitidae; genus Spilogale; species Spilogale gracilis. The sequence continues at coordinate 102,350 of PITA01005551.1, read as the reverse complement.
GAAATTTTAGTTTGCAGTTCCCTAATGACTAATGATATCGAGCATTTTCTTTTTCCCGATTCTTTATATATTCTTTGCGAGGTGCCTGTTCAAGTCTTTTGCCCATTTAAAAAAATGGGTATGTCTGTCTCTTTTCTATTGATTTGTATATTTGACTGTGTAAACTCTGGTTGTTGGCTTTTTTTTTTTTTATTTATTTGACAGAGAGAAACACAGCTAGAGAGGGAACATAAGCAGGGGGAGTGAGAGAGGGAGAAGCAGGCTTCCTGCTCGGCAGGAAGCCCGATGTGGGGCTCAATCCCGGGTCTCCAGGATCATGACCTGAGCTGAAAGCAGTCACTTAACCAACTCAGCCACCCAGGCACTCCTGGCTGTTAGCTTTTGTTGGTTATGTGTATTACAGATATCTTCCTCCACCCTGTGGTTTGCCCTTTCACCTCTCATGAGGTGTTGTTTTTTTTTTTAATTGTACTAAAATATGAAAACATACAATTTATTATTTTTACCATTTTAACTTGTACAGCTCTGTGGCTTCATGTACATTTACAATCTTGCATAAGCATATCCTCTGTCTGCTTCTAGAACTTTTTCATCACTCCAAGAAGAAACTGATGAAGTAATCACTCCCCATTCTTTTCTCCCCCAGCCTTTGGCAGCCACTAATCTACTTCCTGTGTATGTGTATTGGTCTATTCTGGACATTTCCTATAAATAGAGTGGCCTACTTTGTCTGGCTTCTTTCACTTCACGTACTATTTTTTAGGGGTTTTTTTTTTCCCTAAAGATTTTTATTTATTTAACAGAGAGAGATCACAAGTAGGTAGAGAGGTAGGCAGAGAGAGTAGAGGAAACAGGCTCCCTGCTGAGCAGAGAGCCCAATGTGGGCCTCGATCCCAGGACCCTGAGATCATGACCTGAGCTGAAGGCAGAGGCTTTAACCCACTGAGCCACCCAGGCTCCCTGTTTTTTAGGTTTAAGTCCTAGCATGCATCATTACTCATTCTTTTGTGAGTTACTAGGGAAATGTGAATCAAAACTACAAGGAGATACCAATTCACATCCACTTGGATGACCCATAATGAAAAAGAAAGAAAAATAAAAGGAAAAAAACAAGTGGTAGAGAGGATGTGGAGACTTTGGAACCTCTGTACACTGCTGGTGGGAAGGTAATATGGTGCAGCCACTGTGGAAAACAGTTTAGCGGTTCCTCAGTATCTTATTGATGGGTTTAATGAGCAGAAGCTCTTAATTTTAATGAAGTATTATTTATTTATTTATTTATATTTTTTTACTTTTTAGATTATTTATTAGAGAGAGAGAGAGAGTGTGTGTGTGGAGGGGAAGGAGCAGAGGGAGACAGATAGGCAGACTCTACACTGAGCATAGAGCCAAATGTGGGGCTTAGTCCTAGGACCCTGAGATCCTGACCTGAGACGAACTCAAGTATTGGACACTTAACCAACTAAGCCACCCAGGCTCCCCAAGTCCTAATTTTTAAATCATTTGATTGGAAAGTGCTTTCTAGGATCTGTAGAAAAAAATCTTTGCCTAGTCCAGGTTTGTCTTTCAGAAGCTTTTTTTGTTGTTGTACCCCCGCATTTAAGTCTACCATCCACCTGGAATTTATTTTTGTATATAGTATGAAGCAAGATTGGGTTTTTTTCCCACGTGAATTTCCATCGACTGAGCCCCAGTTTTCAAAAATCATGTCTTTCCCTACTGTAGTACAGTATTGTCTGTCATAAATCGAGTAACAATATATTGTATGTCCGTTTCTGGACTCTGTATTCCCTTTCACTGATCTGTGTGTGTCACTTTACATCATTACTCCCCTGCCCCATTTAATTATTGTAGCTTTATCATAATTCTTTTTTTAAAGTTTTTATTTATTTTATTAATCTCTACACCAGTGTATGGCTTGAACTCACAACCTGCAGATTGAGAATTACATTCTCTTCCAACTGAGCTGGCCAGGCACCTCCTCATAATTGTTAACGTCTGGAAGCATGAATCTTCCAATCTTGACATCATCACGATTGTTATAGATATTCTTGGCCCTTGTTATTTCCATATAAATTATAGAATTAGCATAGCAATTCCAACAAAAAAGAAATCTGTTGGGGTTTTGAGTGGGGTTTTGTTAAGTCTGTAGCTTAATTTAGGGAGAATGACTTTACAATATTGAGTCTTCCAATCCATGAACATTATTTATTCCTGCATTTATTTAGGTCTCATATCAGTCAAGGTTCAGTGAAGAGACAGAAACCACACCAGTAATTTGAACAAGAAAAGTTTGACATGAAAATATGTTAGCTAGTACAACTAGTAAAAATGTGGATAGCTATTTCAAAGGATAGAACATGACTCTAAGGGTATAGAGGAGCAACTGGAGAAGGCAGTGAATAAGTGAAGATTCTTGGAAACTTAGATGGACCCTCTCCTCACCGCCAAGGCTGAGATTCAGACCTCTTTGGAGGTGTGGCTGCCATAGAAATGTCCAGCTCACTAGTGATGGAGAACAGGAAGGTGTGGGCTACAAATGACCCACAGGAGTGGTCTTACAGGGTGGAGGGAAGGAGGAGGAGGAGGAGAACATGGGCTGAACAGCTGCTCTGCAGGACTTCTGATGTGGTGGGTAGAAGTGGTGATAATGGGCATCCTTAATTCATTCCCAAACTGAGAGAGGAAATGTTCAATATGTCACCATTATGTACGAGGGCTTTAGTAATTTTGTAGCTGTCCTTTATCAAAACTGTCTTAGTGTGCTAAGATTAACCATGAATGAGTATTTGACTCTTTTCAAATGCTTTTCCTCATCTACTGAAATGAATCCTTTTTTTTTTTTTTTTTGGTCCTTTGATTAATATGGAGAATGTTAACGCTTTCGTTTTGACAAAAAACAAACTTTGTACTCTTGGAAGAAACCAACGTTGGTCATGATATAGCATCCTTTTTATGGAAGTACTGCATTTGATTTCATAATATTTTGTTTGGGAGTTTCGTATCTGGGTCTATGAAAGATTGGACTGTAATTTTCTTTTCTTGTAATTTACTTGTCAAGTTTTGGTGTCTGTGTGTTTGATCAAGGTCATGCTGACCTCAAAAAATGAATTGAGAAATGTTATGTCTTTTTATATTTCCCAGTAGAGATTTTGTGAGGTCAGTCTTACATCGTATTTATTTATTTATTTATCTTTATTATTATATTTTGCATTTTTTTAAATGCTTGGAAGAATGCATCAGTGAAGGTATCTGGGCCTAGAGATTTCTTTGTGGGAATGTTAATTACAGATTCATTTTCTTTAATAGATATGGAAGTATTCAGATGTTTTATTTCTCCTTGTGTCAATTTTGATAAGGTGTGTTCTTCTAGATTGTATGCATAGTCTCATCTGAATTGTCAAATCTGGATGCCTGGGTGGCTCAGGCAATGAAGTGTCTGCCTTTGGCTCAGGTCATGATCCCAGAGTCCTGGGATCGAGTACCACATCATGCTCCCTGATTGGCAGGGAGTCTGCTTCTCCCTCTGCCCTTCACCTTGCTTGTGCTCTCTCTCTCTCTCTCTCTCTCTCTCTCTCTCAAATAAATACATAAAAATAAATAAGTAAATAAATAGTCATATTCTGGGGTGCTTGGATAGTTCAGTGGAACGGCTGACTGTTGGTTTCTACTCAGGTCATAATCTTAGGGTCCTGGGGTTGGAACCGACTTTGAGCGTCATACTCAGTGGAGAGTCTGATTGTGGATTCTCTCTCTTACTTTTCCTCTGTCCCTACCACCCACTTGTACGCTCTCTTTCTCTAAAAAAACAACACACAAAAAAACCCAACTTAAATAAATTCTCAAATTCTTTTGGCATAATGTTTTTTATAATATTATATCAATACTAAAGATAATAGTATCTTTTCCATGTCCGTAAGTCCATATAGCACTTACCAGTTTTTTTTCTTAAGATTTTATTTATCTATTTGACAGGGAGAAACACAACTAGAGAGGGAACACAGCAGAGGGTGCGAGAGAGGGAGAAGCAGGCTTCCTGCTGAGAACGGAGCCCGATGTGGGGCTTGATCCAGGACTCAGGGATCATGGCCTGAAGCAAAGGCAGATGCTTAATGACTGAGCCACCCTGGCTTCCCACATTTACCAGTTTTTAATTAGCTCTTCGGAGGGGTGGCTGGGTAGCTGAGTTGGTAAGCGACTGCCTTCGGCTCAGGTCATGATCCCGGAGTTCTGCTCAGCGGGAGGCCTGCTTCTCCCTCTCTCGCATCCCCTGCTTTTGTTCCCTCTCTCACTGTGTTTCTGTCTGTCAAATAAATAAGTTAAATCTTTTTAAAAATAACAATAATAATAATAATTAGCCTCTTTGGAGACCCAGTTTTGAGTTTTGTTGGTTTTCTCTGTTGTAAGTTTTCTTTTCAGGTAATTGATTTTTGTTTTTATCTTTTTTTCTTCCTTCTAGTTTCTTTGAGTTTGATTTGTTGTTCTCTTATTAACTTCTTGAGATGGATATTTATATTATTGATTTCCATCCTCTTTTCTGGTATATCCATTTAAAGCTGTAAGTTTTTGTTTCACAAGAGTGTAGCTACTTACCATGCTTTGTATTATCATTCAGTTAAAAACATTCCTAATTTCCTATGTGATTTTTTTCTTTTATTGGTGTAATTTTTTTAAAATTATTTTTTAGAGAGAGAGAGAGAGCATGAGCAGGGGGAGTGGCTGAGAGAGAGGGAGAATCTCAAGCAGACTCCCTGCTGAGCACAGAGCCCAACTTGGGGCTTGATCTCTTGAACCCTGAGATCGTGACCTCTTGAACCCTGAGATCGTGACCTGAGCCAAAATCAAGAGTCAGATACTTTACCAACTGAGCCACCCAGAGACCCCTGTGATTTTTTTTTCCCCTCTAACTTCCAGCAGGTTTTAAGAGGTTTTTAAGTTATCATGTTTGATTCCTGCCATAATTATACTGTAGTAAGAATGGATAATGGATAATATTCATCTTTGCAATTTGTTTACATTTGTTTTATGGCCCAGTGTTCCAATCATTTTGGGTCAGTGTTCCATATGTGCTTGAAAGGATGTGTATTCTGTTATCATTGGGTGTAGTGGATGTTTTCCACTGACTTATCCCCTGTTTCATTAATCTTTTTCTTTTTTAAAGCTATGTGCAATCTCTTGCTAACGAGTCCAATGTCAGACAAGTCCAAATTCATTAATCATGTTGCTTAGATCTTTATACTCCTACCACTTTTTTTTTGTCTCCTTGTTTTATTAGCTCCTGAGAGAGGTTGTTAAAATATTCCACCTCTCTTATGGATTTGTCTGCTTTTCTTTTTAGATTTTTGACTTGTGTATTTTGAAAGTATGATATTACGTGCCTATGAATATAAAATTGTTATGTCTTCCTGGTGGATTAACCTTTTTATTGGAATTTTCCTCTTTATATCTAGTTATGTATCTTGCCTTCAGGTTTACTTGGTTTGATATTACTATAACTGTATTGCCTTTCTTTTGGTTAGTGTTTTATTTTTTTCCCTTCCTTTTACTTTCAACCCTAGGGTGTCCTTATGTCCAGGGTATATCTCATATGAGTACGTAACTGTTTGATTCTGAGGTAGTCAGATAAACTGGGTGTGTTCATCAGAGTACCTGGTCTACTTCCATGTAATATAATTACTGATATGTTTGGTTTTATAGCCACAATATTACTATTCTATTTGTTCTACTTCCCCCCTTCCTCCTTTCCCGCCTTAATTTGGACCAATCAAAAAAGCTTTTAAATTAAACCAGCTTTCCTTTTATTAACTTGTTACTTATGCCTTCTTTTGGTAGTTACTCTAGAAAGTAAGACATCCCTCCTTTGTTTATTGGAATCTAATATAAATCAGTATTTTCACCACTTCCCAGACAATTCTAGGGCCAATCACAGTCTAATTTATCTTCCTTGTGTCTTTTGTGTTTTTAATCGTATTCACTTAAATGTACATGAATTTGAAACTCCATAGGAAATAATTGCTAATGTTTTCAATATTCATTTAGATCTACTCATACTTTTCTTTTTTTCTTGTTGCTCTTCATTCTTTCCTGCATTTCTGTCTGGGATCGTTTTCCTTTTGCCTATAGAACTCCCCTTTGGTATTTATTTTAGTTGGATCTGCTGGGGACAAATTCTCTCAGTTTTAATTGATTATGAAAATATTTTGCTTTCATCCTTGAAGATTATTTTCAGTATGTGTAGAATTCTAACTTGGACAGCACCTCCTTGCATTGTCTTTTTTGCTTCGGTCATGTCTGTTGAGAGGCTAGCTCTCATATAGTTGCTTTGATTCTAAACTGCTTGCCTCAGCACAAATAGGGGGAAATAGGTACAGTGTTTTTGGATTACTTCTCATTACCTCCTTTCCTTGGGAAGACTGTTTTTGGACTTTCAACTCCTAGCTGTTTTGACATCCCCAAGTACCAATTTCTGTCTCCTGCCCTCATGAAGCATCCTAACCACTCTGATGGCTTCTTTGCCTTTTGTTTTTTATTTTTTTGAGAGAGAGAAAGAGAGCGAGTTTGTGTGAGCTGGGGGTGCAAAGGGAGAGGGTGAGTGAGAATCTTAAGCAGACTCCATGCCCCGCACAGAGCCCACTGTAGGGCTGGATCTCACAACCCAGAGATCATGACCTGAGCCGAAATCAAGAGTCGGATGCCTAGCCGAGTGAGCCACCAGCTTGTGTCCCTCTTAGCAGCTACCCTCTGCTCTGCCTCTGAACTTCTCACCCCCCCCCCAATTGTTCTTAAGAGTCCACAGTGTCCCAAGGGAAGAAGTGATGTGTGCAATGTCAGGCTCATGTCACCGAACTTCTCTTCTTTCCAGGATTTTTGAACTGCAAATCCTGGAGGCAACCCGGGGGCTTTCAAATACAATTTGCGTGTGTTTGTGCCCCCTTTGGCTTTTCTAGGTACACGTGGTGGGAACGCTGGCCAGCCAAAATGACTCCAGCACAACTGTACTTGGACGTTCTGTGATTTGTTTATTCTGAATGTTTTCTCTGACACACTTTGCATTTTATTTATGCTTCTGGTCCCATGCGGTTTCTGTTTTCTGTGTGTTGCCTCCTGCGGCTGCTGGTTGTGTACCACGGGCTGTGGGTTCTCTGTAATTGGTGGCCCCGTGGCTTTGCCTTATGGTGGCCCGCAGTTCCCCCTCGAAGGCCTGCGTGATGTGGGCCCTGCCTTACTCCCCCTCAGGGCCACTTCCTGTCCTCTCACCATTAGGAAAGACACTTAACCACCCAGAGTGGGCAAGAGAGATCGATCTGCAGGGAGAGCAGGGAGAGGCCTTTCTTACGGCCTCAGCCAGGTGGTCTTAGTGAACTCTCATTAATGCCCAACATCATTTCTTCCTAGCTCTCTTCACAAATGTAATTTTCCACTGATTTGTGGAATTGGCCGGGGAGTTTATCTTTTCCCCTCCAGAATGTGGTCTGGGCCATGAAGACAGTGACCTTGTCAGTCTCATTTACACAATATCACCTGTGTCCACCCTGTGCCCTGTACATGTTTACCCGGCTTGTAATGAGAGGAGATGAGAAGGAGGTGGGGGGAGAACTAACATTCGTTACAGTTTTGCTATTTATGATCTTATTTAGATTTTCTTTTGAAGGTTTTATTTACTTGTCAAAGAGAGAGTGAGTACAAGCAGGGGAGTGGCAGGCAAAGGCAGAGGGAGAAGCAGGCTCCTCACTGAGCAGGGAGCAGCTCAATGCAAGACTCAGTCCCAGGACCCTGGGATCATAACCTGAACTGAAGGAAAATGCTTAACCCACTGAGCCACCCAGGCGTCGTCCCTCATCTTACTTAGTTTTGACCTTACCTCCTAGAGGCAGGCAATGTTGCTATTTTGCGTAGAGTAAACCACGGCTTAAAGAAATCCTGTTGTTATTTTTCTAAAGTCACACCTTCACTAAGTGTCCAATCTAGAATTCAGTCCTTGGCCTCACTGGTTCAAAAGGAACTCTAGCTCTGGATTGTTAAATACTTCTCAGTCTTCCATGGTTTTTGTATTTCCTTACTAGCTTTTCAGTCTTTATCTGATACTCCTAGAATGCTAGGTTGCATCAAGGGCTTTTCCTGAAAATATAGGAAAATCTAAAGAAGAGAAGCTGACACTTTTCTTTCTGTTACTTCAAGGACAGAATTCCATGCCTTTTGTACTTCCATGAAAAGATTATGTGGGTCACTCAAGGTTGGCCTGTAAACTTATTTCCCTCAAATGGCCTAGTTGAGGGGGACACATTACTTTGTTTAACTTCCTTCACAAAGAGGCACCTAGAGTCATAGCAATAATTGTTATTTATTGAGCACTGACTGTGTGCCATACTATAATAAAATAGGCACAGTCCTTTCTTTTCTGTTACCAAAACGCCCCTGGAAATTATTCATTATTATTTTCGTTGTACAGATTTGGAAACCGAGACACAGAGAAGTGAAGAAGTTGCCTTAGGAAGTTTTAGAGCCAGAATTTGAACTCCTCTGTGGACTTTTGTAAAGACTGTTTATCATTATATACACTGATCAAGGCATCAAGCCTGGAACACAGAAGGAGCTTAATAAATGTTGTTTGCTTTTTCCAGATTGGTGATGCTATGGTGAGCTTCCTAGGAAAAGATCCCAAAGTATTGGAATGATGCTTCCTTGTGTCTCCATGTTTTCTCCAAATTGACCCCTTGGAAAGCCCCAAAGGTTCTGACTCATGACAGCTTCCAAGTGTCAGGTAAGGATCATATTAGTCTCAACCGCAGGCTGTACTCTGCTCTTTGCTCCAAGTATTTTCTGGTTGCAAATGTTATTGATCTGACAGTTTATTTCCCGAGACGCATTAGTTCAAACTGATGTGATATGAGAGTCTCATCCTAAGGAAATTGGCCTTGTGAAGGGCTGTCCCCTGGGAAGAGCTTGCTGCACTTATGACTTCACTAATATGATGAAGAAGCTGCAAACACAATTAGTGGGCCTGGTTGGTGATTTTCCAATAATGATGTTTGGGGTGTATTATTGGTTTAACTGTAATTGAGCTTAAGATGATCTGAAAATCTCTAAACTGTGTGAAAGTCATTCACGGCTTTGGCTCAGTGTAATGTTTATGAACAAGAATGGGTATGGAGGCACTGATGACACTTGGATGGGCTGAGCCTGGGGGATGTGTCCCTGGACAACTGTGGCTTGTTTCTCGGATTCTGTTTCCTTTTACCCTGTCACTGGTATGGTGATAACTTCTTCATAATCTTTTTTTTTTTTAAGATTTTATTCATTTATTTGAAAGAGAGAAACACAGTGAGAGAGGGAACACAAGCAGGGGGAGTGAGAGAGGGAGAAGCGGGCTTCCCGCCGAGCAGGGAGCCCGATGTGGGGCTCGATCCCAGGTGTCCGGGATCATGACCTGAGCCGAAGGCAGTCGCTTAGCCAACTGAGCTACCCAGGCGCTCCTTCATAATCTTCTGCCTGCTCCCAAATCTCATCTCCATCCTTATCATTTGGAACTCATTACATAGTGTCTAGCTCTCTTATGTCTCATGCAAGTATAATTTGCCTGGTGCACGTTACGGTGATCTTTATTAGGATAGTTAACGTTAGCTATCATGATACACAGGACCTGAAATCTCAGTGGTTGAGAATCACAAAAGTGTATTTCTTGGTCATGCAGGTTGGCAAAGGCCCTCTTCCATGTGGTGATTCAGGAATCTAGGTTCCTTCCATTTGTCATCTCAACATACATTTGTTGGGAGACCATTCTTCCTGGATTTCTTGGGTTCTCCTATGGTCTTAATTTAGGGATGATTGAACCTCTCCTCCCCCTGGAGACATTCCAGGGTGATGAAGTTCTGTTCTCTTCCTGGAGGATATTGGTTCATATTTGGTGACAGTAAACCTGGAAATAACTCCCATGTCTAAGAAATATGTACTTCCTTTCCAGGATAAAGAGTCATCTCTCTCCGGAGGGGAGGACAGGCAGGTTACCAGCAGCTAGGTAGAAACTCAGAGTCTCCCAAATCCATGGTTCTTCTCCAGTGGGGTAGTAATCCACATAATAATCCACACAGAGAAAGGTCATGCTCTGCTTACTCAGTGCTGTTTACCCAGTGTCATAAATACACATTCTTTTCTTTTCCCATCACAGCCCCTTTCGCAAAGGGGGTGATGGGTGCCAGGCAGAGCAGTTCTACCTTGCAACAGAGAATTATAATGCAGTTAATGGGCAAAGAAATGGCCAGTTACAGGTCCACCAGTGGTGAGGGGACGCACTTGAAAGTTTCTTTCTTGAGTTCTTAGACATTGTTAAAATTAATACTTGGCTGCTATATGATTATCAGTGTAACTCTTCAACCGTGAGTATAAATATAATACTATGGCAAACTCTTTATTTAAAGGATGTCTATATTGAACCATAAAATGCAAAAGATTCCTTAGTAAGCCCATCCAAGTCCACACGTATTTTTTGAGTGCCCATCTCATGCTGGGCACTAGGGCTACATTGCATCTGAAAAGAACGATATTGTTGCGTTTGAGAAGTCGATGGTTTAGTGAAGAACTCCTTGTTTTCACTATTGTGCAGAGTCAAACTGTCTTAAATTATGTTAGATTAAAGGAATACACATCTGTTATTAAATCTCCCCTGCTTCCTGCATTATATGGTTATGGCTACCTGCCTAATTTGTTCAGTAAATATTCCTTCCACTTTCCGCTCTGTTCCTCGATCCTGTCCCTTTCTATTCCCTAGGATCTACAAGCTCCTTAATAATTTAAGTAGGGGATATCCTTGTCAAGACATCTTTGGTTGCAAGTGACAGAAACTTGAACTGGCTCAAGCCATCAAAGGGGATTTTAGTGGATTCTGTGAGGAAACTGTCAGAGGGAGCTTCAGGCTCAACAGGATCCAGGGGCTCAGATGAGGATTTCAGGACTCAGTATTTCTCTTTGCATTTCTCTTTTGTATTTTCTTCTATATTGACCTTGTCCACATGGTGACGACAGTAACTCCATTCCACATTATTTTTGCAGCAGACATATTGCAGATGAAGAAATTCCTTGTACTTAAGTTTAAAATAGTGTTTAGGATTGAATCAGTCACTCTGACTAGGGGAAGGGGCATGCTTTGGCTGGGTCTAGGTCAGGCTGTTAGGGAGCAAACTGTGACTCTCCCAGATTCATATGTGGAAATCCTAACCCTGAGGACCTCATGTGTGTATATTTGAAGATAAGGTCTGTATGGAGGTAATTAAGGTTAAATGAGGTCATATGGGTGGGATGATGGGCGTCCTCATAAGAAGAGGAGATTAGGACACAGACACACACAGAGGGAAGACCATGTGAGGACACAGAGAGAGGAAGGATATCTGCAAGTCAGGGAGAAATGACCTCAGAAGAAATGAAACCCAGCCGATGCCTCGACCTCAGACTTGCAACCTCCAGAACTGTGAGACAATTTCTGTTGTCTAAGCCACCCAGTCTATGTAGCCTTAGCAAAATAATACACAGGTTCAGCCTTGGAACCGGGATGGATTTATTCCATACACCTTGAACCACTCTATACAGGAGGAGTGGTTAGAGTAGGAAAGAATGGGAAACTATTAGAATAGGAAAGAATAATGGACATTTGGGAGGAAAAAAAAAAGATTTTCTAGCCCTGGGTCAGATTCGTAATAATTTTTGGACATTTGTGATGCTTTGGAAGCACCTTATCAAAACACTTAACACAACAATGCCAAGAGGCGTATACTATTATTTTCCTCATTTTACAGATAAGAACACTGAGGCCCACATGGGGTAGGTGATTTACCCAAGAGCATACAATCAGCAAGTCACAGAATCAAGATTAATATCCACACCTGTCTGGTTGCAAAACCTCAGCTTTTATCAGGTGCCTTTTGGGGAGCCCGTGACAGCTAGATTCTCCTGCTTTTCTGCTCTAAGATTGAAAGGGTCTGACTTGAGGCAGGGGAAGGAAGTGTGTTAATATGTTAATTAAGGAAAATTCACAGTCTGCAGAATTCACGAGTCCATTTTCGGAACTATTTCTGATCTGGGCGAGCTTTGACCTATTCAAGTTAATTAACATTGCAGAACATGAAGTAATTGCTGTTGTTCCTCAAAATTGAGGGCAGGAAAATACCCAGTGGCCTGTACCCGCCCCAGCCCTGACTCCTGAGGCTGAGGATCAGAACACCAGAGCCTCAGCAAGAAGACACAATGGAGAAACTCCTCAGTTCCATCTGCTCCTTCCACTCCTATGGGTTTACAGTGCATTCTGTTCCGTGATTATCTAGGCAGCGCCATCCCTGTCTGAATCGGGGGTGTGAAGTCTATAGCTGAGTAAGAGATTGGTCTTGAATTTTATAAATAGGATTAGTTTGAAATGCAGGCTGATGTTTGAATGTTTTATTAGGAAACAAATTCAGAGGATGCCAGACCGATACATAGTCATCAGGTGGTTCTGATATTTCTGTGGAAACCATCTGGTAGATCCCCCTTGTAAATCCTGCTGGTCTTTGTTAGGGCTTAGTGGCTGCAAGAAAGAGCAGTCCATGCAAGCCAGGTCACAAACAGATTTCGGGGGTCTTCGTCACTGAGTAATTATCATCTGAGTCCATGATGCGATGATGTTGTGTAGAAAAGCAAACATCTGTCATTAAATGGTTTTTCACTTATTATACAACTTCGGTTTTTAAGTTTTTACCGATTGCATTATGTGCCCTAGCTTGAGTCCTTTCCCGCCATGTTAACTTTCATGTGGTTCAGTCTCTCTGAAGGACACATTGAATTGTGAATGCCCATCACATGTCGTCGAAGGGCTTGCTGGTTCTTACAACCAACAAATCCTGTCAGAGGGAATCAGTTTCTGACCGACTCTCTGACCCTGATGCACACACAGTGTGATCAGCAGTTGGTCTATTGAAAGTCTTGGCTAAAGGCACAGGATTCCAGGAAACTGTAAAAGTGGTGTTGAAACCTGCTTAAAGAACAGAAAAAAAAAAATCACAGACAAACCAAGAGAATCCTATGGCTTTGGGACAGTATTCAGCTGGACCTCACAGGGTCAGCCACACTGGCTGTTGCGGTCATTACTATGGTCGATTGGTACCCTTATCCCACTAGTTATTCAATATTTTGCATATTGTATGAACACAGAAAGAGTTAAAGGCTGAAGAAAAAAATGACAAGGAAAGTGACATGGTGAGCACTTCAAAAGAGAAAGATTTAAATATCAAAAGATTCTAGTAGGCCTTAGGAAAAATTGGTGAAGCCCTTGAATATTTTTTAAATGACCGCTTTGCTATCGTGCTGTGAAAACCAAACCTGAAGTGAAGGATTTTGTCACAAAAATTATACCAAAAAAAAAAATGATTCAGTACTTAATTCATTTTTCGTTCTTCATAAGAATTCATGCATAGTTGAAATGGTAACCTGGATTCTGTTATGATAAGCGCAGTTTCGTTTTTCAAGATAAAGTTCCAAGTCAAACCCCTTTTCTCCCCCATGATCTGCTATGAAAATTTGGGCTCACTATTAAGTGACTCATTCTAAGTGTCTTCTACTAGGATCGATTTTCCTCTTGGGGAGGTGGGGGTGGGGGAGTCGCTCCCGCCTTTTCTCATGGGGCTGCATAGTCTTCCCTTCTACTTCTTGCCATGATGGCTCCATTTCTCTGCTTGTCATCCCATCTGTGTTTCCTGCTCACTCATGGTGTACCTGCTGAATTAGCTTTCCTTTATACGATGCATCATCCCTCCCTAGTCATAGGGTGTTAGACCAGTGGTAGTCCAGCACACAGGGGCAGCTATGCCATAGGCAGGCCACGATTTTATAAAAAGGACATGAGCTTCACTAATTGCATTCAGTCTTAGGAGTCTCTAAGGAATACAGTCAGATTTAGTAGGATATCATGATGACCTGCTTAGTCAATCGACACAACATAAAGAGAGTCCCCAAGGTCATGATGGGCCAAATGTAAGCTTCAGGAGCAAGAGCAAATAATCCAGTGGGACCAAGGTGATGACTCAGGCTCTAGAGACCTTACTCAGTGCTCTTCTGCCCTGTCATCTACAGTGGGCAGCTATTCATCCTTCTCCAGGTGACAGTACCCCAGATTTTCTCAATCCATACAGTTTGGGTAGAACCAATCCTATCAGATCTAGAGTCATCATGGGATCCAGGCCCAGCCATTCAGCTCATTATGTGCCCTTGGCCGTGAAGATTAGTCAAGGGCTTGGGCACATTGCTCGCATCAGGCCAGTAACAGTCAGGGGAAGGACCTTTGTTTTAAGAGCTAGGGAAAGTAAACCCAGCAGGATGTATATCTGTAGCTCCTTGTGGCCACTGCAACCCCTGAAACAACCCACAGAAGATCAGGGCCAAGAGGCGGAGAGAAAATAGGTTCCGCTGACAGTGTTTGAGATGCTGGATCCTGCCATGCCTGAAACTGGCAAGACTCCCTCAGACTCCCAGCCACCATTGTACCTGCTTGCTAAGCTAGTTCAAATTGGGTTTTCTGTCACTTGTTACCAAAAAAGCCATAACTGACACAACATGCTTATTTGATTAGGATAACAATAATCCCTCTTAACCATCTCGAGATGCTTTTCCAGCTCTCATCTCCTCGAATTCTTTCAACAGTCTGTGATGCATAGGGCAAGGGTCTTGATGAAGGTTGCTGGGGCTACAGCAGTGTTTTCTCAAGCATTTGGAAAGCATAGGGAGTGAAGATTGCCTTCTGAGAGTTAGACCATGAAGTCAATACATTATAGATCAAAGCAGAGCGATGCAAAGTCACCTTAAAGAGACAGGATGCCATGGCCAGCAAGAGTTTTCTGTCATGTGATTGAACTTATTAACATACTTACAGAGAGGCTGTATCCATCTTGCTCTGCCACAGAAGCCTGGAGGACAGAAAGTTGCAAATGTGAACCTTGACTGCAGTCACTACAGCTTGTTTCAGTGAAGAGGGAATCTTGATCTTTGACTATTTCTTGTTCCAGCGGCAAGGCTTGATATAGAGAACTGCTTTCAATACAAGCCGTGGAAAAGCAGATTGCTAACTGTGGTCATTTAGAGGTGGCTGAGACTTCCTAGCCATCCTCCTACTAAGAGGCAGGGTCTCTCTCCCCTCCTCTCGAATCCAGGCTCACCCTATGACTTATCTCAAAAAAAAAAGAGAATGAAATACAAGGGTCATTGTGTCATTGCCAAGGCTCAGCTGTGAAAGATCTGAAACTTCTACTCTTGCACACCTGGAAGATTCTCTTTGGAACCCACCTGCCATGCTCTGAGAAACCCAAGCCTGTGGAGAAAGATTGAGCTGTCAGCCAACTGTCAGTCCTGCAAGAGAGCTACTTTGAGCTTTCTTCCCACTTGGGCCTCCAGATGGTTGCAGTTTCATGCAACCCCCAACAGGGCAGAATAGCCACCCTGCTGAGCCCGGTCAACTCACAGACTCATGGGAGGTGATAAATCATGGTTCTTTTAAGCCACTAAGTTTTGGGGTGATTGAATAGTGCAGCAGATAACTGAAACAGTAATGGCTTAAGCTATAAAGGCATTTAATGGACTTTTTCCTAATGAAAATTCTGAATGTAGGAAGTTTCAGTTCTGGAGCAGTATGTCACTGATGTTAACAGTGATCCCATGCTCCTTCTTCCTTTCTATTCCATAATTCTTAGCAAATTGGCTTTTTGACTTCCTCATGGTTGCAAGATGGCTGCTGCAGCTCCAAGTATCATATACATATTTAAAGCAAAAAGAAGGGGAGTTAGTACCTCTGAGTTCTTCTCTTGACTCTGTACCTTTCACCAAGAAGCCAGATATCATCCCAGAAGCCCCTCAGATTACTTACCGTTGTGTCTCATTGGCCTGAGATGACTACCCTTAGTTCAAGCAGCCATGAGAAAGGAGGTTAACAGTGGCCTTTTGGCAGCATCCAAAAATCTCTACCACAAGATGGATGCAGATATTGTTGCCAATTGATTTGTGAAAGTTATGATTATATCTGAGGGAAAAAAATGCTTGTTCCTCTCCATTTCAGTCTATTGCCCTTAACATGAAATGAATGCATCCATCTCTCCTTGTCCTAATTTTATACACCAAGAAACCATATTATTATTCTTTCCCCCTGGCTGGTCTTCTTACCAGGAGAGAAAGTACTGGTTGTATAGGTTTTCTGAACCAGTCTCTGTAGTAGTAATCTCTCTTTGCAAATAAATGTATCCTTATCTGGTTTATACATCAGTTTCAAAGTGTGGCTCATGTGAGTCTAACCCTGAGGGATGATACTACTCTCACTGTGTTAAGAGAGCCAGGTTTCCATTGTTTGTAAGGATCTGGGTGTAGTCACTTATCCTTCATGCTATCATAGGAATCTATTTGGGAGACAGCTTGCTGGTTCTTTCTTCTGGTGGAGACACAATGGACAGCTGAACAAAGACATCTGCAATTACTACAGAGAGGATATTGAAAACAGCTGAGTGTCCATTTATTCTGCTTCCTGCAGGAATACAGAAACCCTAGTGACTTCAGGCCGATGGAAATATTGAGCCCAGGTTTTATGATTCTCTTTTGAGTTAAAAACAACCTGTCTCATTAACTTCAAAAGGTCACTGTAATGGTTGAGAGCATCATCAGCTCAGATGTGTCTGTTGGCCCATCCGCATGTGGACCAGGTGACCTTGGGCAGATGTTTTTCCCTCTTTGAGCCTCAGTTTCTTCATCTGGAAAATGGAAACAATATTCAGGCCTCTACCTTACAAGGGTGTCATAAGAATTGACAGATGTGATATATGCAGAGTGCGTGGCACAGTATCTGGCTGGACGTGGTACTCATTGAGCAGTATCTCTGCAGACCTTACGTCCAGACTGGAGGTTAGAAAACCTGGTTACCCACCCCTGTGCTGTCTGCATCCTTAAAGGCCCTTCCCATAGACCCAGGAATGGTTCAGGGACTGGCAGTGGTGCTCAAACCAGCACTGTTGCATTGAGTGGGATCAAGAGAAGAAGTGCAAGACATCCTTCGGAGGCTCAGAGAAGTTCTAACGTGGTTGGAGAGGCAATATACAAGAACAGGAAATGGTTAAGAAACCAAAAGCAGCATGTCAAGATGAGGGGGTAGCCCCAAGTGCAGGAAGGGCTGAACCTGTCTTGTGCGTCCTGTCCTGGTGTAGTGGGAATAGCAGCGGACTGGGAGTCAGACAGCCCTCCCTGGATGCTGCCCACCCCCGGCTATGTTAGAGACCACCCACTGCCCTGGTATACTGGCTGTGCTCACCAAAATGTCATTGTTCACTTACCAGTCTCTCCTATTAAATTGGGAGCTGTAGAGAGCATTCATTCATTTCTTAATTAATTGAGCAAATATATACTGGGTATTTGCTGTGTGCCAAGTACTATTCCAGGAAAGGAGAACAAGACAGCCATTGCCCGTATCCTTGAAAACCTCAAGGAAAGTTGCATGAAAGACAACAATCGAGTAAATCTGTAGCTGTATACAGTGTCGGGTGGTGGTAAGCACTGGGAGAAAATATAAAGCAGGATAAGGGGTGCTGTAGATATGGAGGTGTTCCACCCATGTGCCCTCATCGAGGAAGGACTTGCTGTCCAGCTGTGAGGGTGGTGGTCAGCAGACAGCCCCCACCTGTTCCTCCTCAGGGTTTGTTGGAGCTGCAGAGAGCCACCTTGCCCAAGCTCATACCTTTCCCAGGGCACCCTGCATCCAGTGCCCATGGAAGGGTGGATGCCAAAGCCTGGCCATTTCAGCCTGAATCCAGACATGCTGGTGGGCGATGCTTGCAGAGCCTGTCACCAGAGTGGATGAAGCTATGTTGAACTGATGCCATAGTTTATCTTCCGTCTTTTGTTCACACTTGCTTTCTCCTCCACATGCTGCACTCCATCTCCATGTTTGCTCTAGGAAAATCCAACATGCGACAAGGTGATGAAGCAACGTGGCACCACGGGCTTGCGAATTCACATAAGGTGGTTGGGGAAGTCCTATCTGAGAAGGTGATATTTGGGCAGAAGCCAGGAGGTGAGGGGTCAGCCATGGAAAAATGTGGAGGAACAGTGTTCCAGGCAGAAGGAATAGCAAGTGCAAAAGCCCTGAGATAAGAACGTGCTGGGCACATTTGAGCATCATCAGCAAGGCAGGCTTGTGCGCTGAAGCCCAGGGATCAGGATGGCCATTGGAAATGCAGACAGAGAGGCAGTCAGCAGTCCCATGTGCGGAGACAGCTCTACGGTGAATCTATACTGCCAGCACATAGTAGCTACTGGATGTCTGTCAAACCCAAGTGGCTTGTCATGCCAGCTCCTCACCTCTCTCCATGTGTGACTTTGCACACCTAGTTACTTGACCTTTCAATGCCTCAGTTTCCCTCTCTGTAATCAGTGGCAAAGGTGGGACCCTTTGAGCTCTGGTTTAGAGCTTTTGTTACCATACCATTTTCTCTTCTTGCAATCCCTTCTTCCCCCTCTTCTCTTCCTCCAGGGATTTGGAGCACACCTGGTCCCACCTCCAGCTTCTCAGCAGATGGTTCCCCCTAGAAGGGTGGTGGTTCTTGGCAGCTCATCCCCAGATCCCAGAACCCCTGAGCTGAGAAGCAGCTACACCAGGGTGGTGGGTGGGGGAGGTGTCAGAGCCGAGAGAGGAAGAGAGAGAGAGAGAGAGAGAGTTAGATTTCTCTTCTCTGATAATAAATAAACCTGATTAAGGCATCCCTACACCCGTGGGGCAGGGTGCTCCTTGGGTGGGCCTTATTGCTTTGATAAAAACCGCAATATCTGAAAATTGTCTCCAGCACCCGAGAACTCCCATTTTATGACTTGCACGTGCCTGGGATAAATTGCTTTTGCTGCTTCGTTATATATAATTCAGGTCCTTATGGATGCTGGTGGGATGCATGGCACTCTCCTGTAATGATTTATTCATTTGGGGGAAGCAGAGTGCACCCAGTGGGTTCTGGCCAGCCTGTCTGACAGCTCGAAGGGCTGGCGCTGCAGGCACATGTTGTATTCGGCTTGAGAGAGAGGAGCTGGTGTCGGCTGTTTAGCTTTCCTGGAAAGCAGACCTGGCTGGGTAAGGACCACTTGTCAGTGTGAAGCTTCCACTAAGGCAGCTGCTGGCTGAGCTAGGGGTTTTGCGGGGGGCTGGGGGCGGTAATTTCAGGCATCCTCACTGCCACTTTGGGGATGTACGATGCTTTACAGGTGAAGAAATGAGGTCAGAGAAGTTATGTGACGTGCCCAAGGTCACCTGGCCCAGCTGCAAAGCGGTTTTCGTAGCAGATGGGTCAGCCTCCATTTTGCAATTTGCACCTGAGTCAGGTGCTTAACACATCAGGAAGCACATCCTCTGCAGCGCCCACCTTTGAGCTATGAGTGATTTACTTCCCCATTTTACAGACGGGCAGCAGACTGACGAGGCTTACCCTCTAGAAATTGCATGTCTTGGATTTTAACATAGGTCAGCAGTCACTTATTCATTCCTGTATTCATTCATTCATTCACCCCTCTGTGCCTCATTTGTCAACTGTGAGGTCCTTGTAAGGATTAAATGAAGGATGAGCAAAAGGAGTTATATCACACATAAAGCACAAAGAACAGGTCTGGCCCACAGACAAATGTGCAGTTGGTTTTAGCTGCAGGGGTAACTGTTCTGTCACTCACTTATTCTTTCATTCCACAAATATTTTTAAGTATCACACCATGTGCAGGAACTCTGCTAGGTCCCCTGCATGCATGAGCTTGTTTTCAGTCTCAGCACTACCCTACCCTCCTCTCACAGCTCGAGAAGCAGCTCAGGGAGATGAACAAATTGATAGTGGTCCCCAAGTAGGAGGTGAATGAGTTTTATTTTCCAAAGCATTCATTCATTCGTGCATTGTACATGGGCTAGGCACTTGATCTATTTCTCTTGACTTATGAGAATGAATGAATACAAGTTTGGATAAGCTTGATTCCTGTCCTCAAGATACTTACAGTCTTTTGTGGGGGATAACAGGCAAGCAGGTAGGAAATGACTTTATATCATGAGTTCTAAGATGCACATTTCTTCCCATATTAATCTCTCTGAGATCTGGATGGATCTTATCACCAACAGTGTAAAACCACCATTGACGAGCAGCAGTCAGGGTGAGGTGAGTCTTGCCTGGAGTGGGTCTATAGCTTTTATTTTTTTTTTAAGATTTTATTTATTTATTTGACAGAAAGAGAGATCACAAGTAGGCAGAGAGGAAGGCAGAGAGAGCAGAAGAAACAGGCTCCTTGCTGAGCAGAGAGCCCGATGGGTCTATATCTTTTAAGAATTCTTATATCTCAGGGCACCTGGGTGGCTCACTTGGTTAAGCGACTGCCTTTGGCTCAGGTCATGATCCCGGAGTCCCAGGATCGAGCCCTGCATCGAGCTCCCTGCTCGGCGAGAAGCCTGCTTCTCCCTCTCTCACTCCCCCTGCTTGTGTTCCCTCTCTGGCTGTCTTTCTCTCTGTCAAATAAATAAATAAATAACATCTTTTAAAAAAAAAAAAAAAGAATTCTTCTATCTCTAATTCTATTAATGGCACAGAGGATGATGGCTTGATACACAAACCTGGACACCGGGACATGCACCCATGATTTAAAAAGAGTGATTTAGAGGGTTTGGACTTTGTAATGAAGACTATCTTAGCCAGTACATTTTGCTTCTGTTGTTTTTAAAGTATGTATCAGCATGCTATGTGATAAAACATTGATGTCTAAATAAGTCTAAAAGCACTTTTTAAATAAGTAGAAATAAACATTCTCAGTGATAAGAAAGCACCGTGACTCCTAGGCACATACTCAAGAGAAATGAAAACTATGCGTAGAAACATGTACACAAATGCTTATAGCAGCATTATTCTCAATAGTGACAAGGCAAAAACAATCCAGATGTCCATCCACTGATGAATGGATGAATAAAATGTGCTCTGTCCCTACAGAGGATGGAATATTATTTCACCCATAAGGAGGAATAAAGTCCTGATATGCACTACAATGTGGGTGACCATTGAAAATGTTATGCTAAGAAGCCAGACACATAAATTCACATATGATACGATTTATCTCATACAAAAAAAAAATCCAGAATAGGGAAATCTGTGGAGACAGAAAGTAGATGAGTGGTTGCTTGTGACCGGGTAGGGGTGAAGGGATAGGGGCAATGGGGGTGCTAGCTAATTGGTACAGGGTTTCCTTCAGAGGCAATGAAAACCATCTAAAATGGACTATGGATGTTTGCACAAGTCTAGGAATACGTGAAAATGCATTGAATTGTACACTTTCAGTGGACAACTTGTATGGTATGTGAATTCTATCCTAGTAAAGCTGTTAATTTTAAAATGGAAAAAGCATCGCACCCCAGAGTCTTTCTGAGGGTTGCACACAATGTGGTGGTGGCTTACATTGGAAGAAATTTGGTATAATGTTGTGTGGTCAGTATTATGTTGGGGGTAAAGGTGTGGCTGTGGAGGTGCATCTGTGCCCAGCCAGAGGAGCAGGGAAGGCCTCCTGGAGGTGGTGACGGTGGCATGGCTACTGCTGAGCCAGTGAGGATAACTAGGGGCGTGGAGTGGGAGTGATCTGGGCAGAGGAAGCAGCACATGCAAAGGCCCTGAGGTGAGACTCTCTTTTAACTTGAAACTTGACCTCTCAGATGCCTGCCCTGGGGCTGGGAGAGTCCTAAAGATGAGTAAGTTGTGGTCTTACTGACTTGCGGTCCTGTGCTTTCCAGGAGCTTGTGTTTGGGCAGGGAAGATAAAACACACTCACACACACACTCTCTCATCCCCCTCAGTGGTGCATCTGCGTGTTCAGGGAAGAATAGAGAGAAGGTGGCAGAGTCCTGGTTGAGATTTTAAAGCAGGAAGAGTCATTAAAGGCAGATAGTTTCCACACTGCTGGTGGGATAGTAAATGACACAGCCTTTCCGCAGGGTAGTTAGTTTGGTAAGAGGCATACCTTTCCACCCAGCTGTCTCACAACTAAGCATTTAGTTGTGGAAATGGTCACACTGACCCCCAGCTAGCTGGCTATACACAAGGATGTTCTGAAGCCCAGCTGTATGACAAGTAGTGAAACACACACTCGATCTGGATTTTCAATGAGGGGCCCCTCGACTCAACACACTCTAGCACCTCTGTCAGGTGGGATCCTGAGGCAGGCAGACACACTGGTAAGCGACAGGCCTGGATGTCAGGTGCACCTGCAGGGAAGCCAGGGCTGTATCCTGACTGTGGGCAAAATTTCAGTTTCCTTGTGTGTAAAATGGGGATGATAATAGAAAAATCTTCTAAGGTGAGGATGTAAGACTCAAAAACATGAGAAGCACTTAGAATGGTGTGCAGCAAATGAATTCTGGCATTATCGATTATTATGTTACTATGGAGCTAATAAAACATGTACTTGAAATCTATTAAATGGCGCTGGAAGATAGTTAAGATCAGTTATTAAGTGAAAAAAGGCAGTTGAGAAGGGACTCCGTTTGTGTGTGTGTATGTATGGTGTCTATATGTATGTATGTATTTTTTTCTTGTTGCTTTTTAAGTTCCCTAAAATTTTAAAAGAAACATTGAAGACACATATCTAACTGCAAGAAAGCAAAATACCTCTTGGCCCATCCTCCGCAGCTCGTGGGAACCCTTGCTGGAGGCTTCCCCAAGCAGCAGGACTCCAACCTACAGTCCTTTCGCTGGGACACAAGGAACGCAGTGCAGGCTGCTGGGTCTAAAAATAGGCAGAAGGAGTGGAGTCTGCCTCTGCTGCTTCAACTCCAGCAGTTCTGAGGTAGCTCTGTGGTCCACAGAGATCAAATGTTGCTTAAACCAGGCAGAGTTTTTTTTTGTTTTGTTTTGTTTTTTTTTTCTCCCAGCAGCTCAAGACTTCCTGGTTCAGCAGGCAGGGGTGGGGGAGCTGGAACTCACCATTCTGGACCTCGTGCCAGACATTTCCAGAACTCTTGGGGCTGCGGGTGCCAAGGAGTCACCCCGCATTTGGCTGACAGCCTCCACTCTGCGAGAGAGGGCTGCTCACAAGTCATGTGACGGAGCTGTCACAGGGCCCAGGAGGCCAGTTTCGCTTCCAGAACACCTGTTGAGTTCCTTCCCTGCTGCCAGCCTGAGTGGCTCTATCAGTTTCTTCTGTGCATGCATGCGTGCGTGCGTGCGTGCATGTGTGTGTGTGTGTGTGTGTGTGTGTGTGGTTTATATATTTATTAGGGCTAAATTGGGGGCATTATTGAAATATTTCATGTGGATTTGTGGCTTGGAGAGAATAAAACGGAACTGGGAGTCAGGAGACTTGTGGATTCTGCTCTATATTAGTTGAGGAACATTTTTTTTCTTTTTAATGTCTTTTTCTTTAAGACCTTCTTTATGCATTTTAGTGAGAGAGAATGAGAGAATACAGCAGAGGGGAAGGATAGAGAGAGAGGGAAAGAGAGTCCCAAGCAGACTCCGCACTGAGCCTGATGCAGGGCTCAATCCCATGACCCTGAGCTAAAACCAAGAGTCGGACACTTAACTGGCTGTGCCACCCAGGTGCTGCCCCTAATTGGGTCTAACACATACATAATAGGTAGCATAGACATAAGTGCGCAGCTTGATGGATTTACATAGATCAAGAGAGACAGCATTTTGCCCACTGCCGCTGGCTCCCTCAATGCTCCCTCCCAGTCAATATAACCCAGAAATGACTGCTCCCCAGCCCCCTTCACTACTAGTTAATTCTGCCCATATTGATTTCTACAAATACAATCAAACAGAATGTATGATTCTGTCTGGCTCCCCAACATTATGTTTGGGAGACTCCTGTGCATTCTTGTGGTAGCATTAGGTCTTCCTTTTTCATCACTGTGTAGTACTCCACCGTATAAACATCCTGCATTTGTTCAGACGTTCTTCTATGGATGGGCGTGTGGCTTGTTTCCAGTTTGTGGTTATTACAGATAATGCTGCTGTGGGCATTCCTATACATATCTTTTGGTGGACGTGAGCCCTTGTGTCTCATCATTTCTTGAATTAACAACTGTGGGAGTTGCATTACTAATACCCCAGATTTCACTCTTACTCCTGTTTAAGCTACACTCTATAGAGCAGTCACAGTGATCATAAATAAGATGGTGTGACTTGACTACTTAAGCCTCCAAAGGGTTCCAGTGCACTTAGAACAAGCCCCAGGCTCTTTATTCTGGCCCTATAAAAACACTTTGTGATCTGGCTCTTGCCAGTTCTGATTTTTCCAGAACTACTCTTCCTCTCCCTGGGCTTCTGTCACCCTGGCCTTTTCTCTGTCCCTTAAATAGGCCAAATCTGTTCCCTGCATGGTCCTTGGCCCTAGCTCTTCCCTCTTTCTGGAATTCCCTCCCTGAAGGCTTCCCCTAAGATTGACCCATTCTTCTCACTAAGGGCTCCTCTTCTGAGAGGGCTTTCCTGCCTGTCAGTAAGACCACCCATGTCCAGTTGTTCTTGGTTGTGTTTTACACTCTTTCATCCTACTCCGTGAGGGCAGGGGACCTGTCCAAGTTGTTGACTAGCCTGGCGCCAGCATTCTGTCCTTCTGTCCGCCAGGATATCCGCCAGGATACCCCATCCATGATATTGTTCCGTGAATGAATGAAGGCATCAGCCTTGGACACCCACATCCTTTTTCAAAGCGAGGTAGTGTAGCTTAGTGTGGATAGTCTTGGAGTTTGGTGATCACATTTCCTGAGTTTGAGGCAAGGCTTCATCTCCTACAAGCTGTGTGATCCTAATGATCCCCACTTCCCCATGCCTCAGTTTCCCCATCGGACTGTGGGGATCATAGGTTGTCACCGGGACCCAGGACCTAACTGCTGTCACAGAACAGCTGTTTTCCCATTTATAGGGAAGCTGTGCTATCCCTGTTTAATAGACATGGAGTGAAAACTTACTGAGTACAGAAAATAAGGTCCAGAGACTGTTCAGATAGCACAGGAACCAAGTGGTAGCCCTGGGACGTGAGCCCAGGTCTGTCTGTGCTCCACAGCCCTTGCAGGCTCCTCTGGAAAGCCCCTGCTATGGGAGTGATGTTGCTCTGGTCAGGTTGGGTGGCACCCAGAGTGTTTGTATAACAGAATTCCCCCACCTTGGCCGGAGCTCTTGCAGATATGTAAAACAGTTCCGCTCGGTTAATTCACACAGTTCTCACAGAGAGGATCTGGGAGACAAGACAAAGAAGGATTCCTTTACTTTGCAGGTATGTGACCTGGGACTCTGGCACTCACCCCAAGTCGCTGTCTGTCCCCCAGGTCCATTGGTATCACTCCTGCCAGTAATGTCAATGACCTTGGATACTGTGGTGGGGCTAGCCAGTGGATAAGCAGTCCCACGTCTGTTACCTGCTGGTCCCTTAGACTTTGGGCTTTTGCATTCTTTAAATCTGCTCACTTAAAAAATCTAAGCTGAAAACATAAAACATTGACCCAACCCTAAGCAACAGTATCAGTGAACTCATGGATAGATATTCAATCAACAAACATTTATCAAACACCTGCTCTGTGCTAGGCACTATTCTAGGCACTGGGAGCACATCGGTACACTGAAAGAGAAAACCCCTGTTCTCATAGTGGCAGGAGGCACACAATTAATGGATTAATAAGTTTAAACAATGTCAGGTGGTGATAATGTGATTTGAGGTTAAATAAAGCAGAAGGTGATAGAGATCAACAAAGTAATATATATCTATATATAGGTATATATAGATATATATAGATATATATTCCTGATGCACATGAAATCAATACCTAACTATTAGAATAAAAATGGCCCCATTCACATACCATCTAGATGTGCCGAATACCACCAGGTGTGTGCAAAATGCATACTGCCTTTTGGAAAACCTTCAAACAACCCCGGGAGGAAGGCAGATCAGCTGAGACTGCCTCATTTTTACTGAGGCAGACGCTGAGCTCTGAGAGGTCCAGTGACCTGCCCAGGCTCCCATAACCAGAACGTGCTGGACTAAGTCCTCTGGTTCCATCTCTTGCCTCCATCATTATCCACATTGGATACAGCTTGTACCCTGAGAAAGACTTTGAACCTGCAACTCATCTCATTTCTCTGAGGGCCTACACTGCTCATCCCCTAGCGTCCTTGGAGAGCAGGAAACTTTGTAAGTGATTGCCCTGTTGCCTTTGCCCCCTTGCCCAGGCTGAGTCGCTGCCAGAGATAAACTGGCCAATGCTTCAGGTGGGGAGATAGCATCTCTAGCTGTGTGTCACTGGAGGTGACACACACCTTATCTCCTAATGCAGATGTGCCTACCTGCTTCCCAGCTCCTCCCACAGTTGTATTCCCTGGGGGCTGATAGTACACCCATCTTCTCAAGATTAAAAACAAAACAGGACCCCTGCCCCTCCCACAGGCATTTGTAATGGGCTGTGTGTTCAGGGATGTGGTCTTGATGTCAAAGGTAATCTTCGGATGTGAAGTATCCAGGGATGATCTTTATGCTCAGATTTCAGTTGGGGAATTCGAAGCTCAGAGAGGTTCAAGTGACTTGCCTAAAGCTGTACAGTGTAAGTGGAGAATGGGTTTGAATTAAGCTAGGCAGGATAAGCAGGGATCAAGAGTCCCAAGAGAGACCCAGGTATGAATTTTGACTCCTTTGCTAACTGCATTGCTCTTAAAAAAGTGACTTAATTTTTGTGTGCCTCTTGCATCACCCGTGACACGAGAACGACAGGTGTTGCTACACACAGGGTTATTGGGAAGTTTAAAAGAGAGTATTCATATTGAAAGTATATCGAGCGCAGACTTTGGCACATAGTAGCTGTTCAGCAAATGGGGTTGTTACTGTTGCTCTCTTAGCCTAGGAAATGCCTAAGGTAAGTTTGGCAGGCAGGGTTACCAACACAGGACATGGTGCACTTTCATTTCTTGGTGCCCAAAGGGTGGTCCGTGTACCTACAGCAGCATCACTGGGAACTTCTTAGAAATGCAGTCCCAGGGTGCCTGGGGAGCTCAGGCGGTTAAGTGTCTGCCTTTGGCTCAGGTCATGATCCCAGGTCCTAGGATCGAGCCCCACATCAGGCTCCCTGCTCACTGGGGAGCCTGCTTCTCCTTCTCCTCTGGGCTCCTGCACCCTCTGTCTCTCTTGCTCAAATAAATAAATAAAACCTAAAAGAGAGAGAGAGAGAGAGAGAGAGAGAGAGAGAGAGAGAGAGAGAGAGAGAGAGAAATGCAGCCCCAAGTCCTCCCTAGAACTGCTGAACCAGAACTTGCATTTTAACAGGATGCCTGGAGGGTCCGTGTGCACCTTACATTCGCATCTAGATCCAGAGCAGGTCTTCTGAATGTGCCCTGTGCATCAGCGTCACCCCGGGGGAAGGTTTAAAAAAATAAAAATGAGTGGGCCCCTCCCCCACAGATTTTGATCCATTGGTTTGGGCTAGAGTCTGGGTTTCACTTTTCCGCTGGGGAAGGAGGGGTTAGGGGTGAACTTTCTTTTCTTTTTCTTTTTTATTTTGGAGAGGGGCCATGTTATTTTCTTTTGATTTTTCTACATTTTACAAGAGTTATGTACTGAGTTATGTATATACTACTTATATGGTCAGAAAAACAAGTTATTTGAAAGTAAGGTAGTCATTCTGCCACTTTGTCACATGGTATAAAAACTTACATATATCTGCCAAATGGGCAGATACTAATTGTTGTATCATCTCAGTGGGAGGAATGAGTCTTTTTTTTTCTTTTATTGAAGTATAATTAATGTACAGTGTTATATTAGTTTCAGGTGTACAATATAATGATTCAACTATTCTGTACATTATTCAGTGTCTACCATGGTTAAGTGTAGGTACCACCTGTCACCAAATGACGTTATTACAATCTTACTGACCATATTCCCTGAGCCGTACTCTTCATCTCTGTGACTTATTTATTTTGTACCTGGAAGTTGGTACCTCTTAATCCCCTTTGGGCATCTTTATTTTATTTTATTTTATTTTACTTTATTTTATCTTTATTTATTGTATATTTTTGAAGATTTTATTTATTTATTTGAAAGGAGAGAGAGCATGAGCAGGAGGAGAAACAGAGAGGGAGGAAGAGAGAATCTGAAGCAGACTCCATGCTGAACGTAGAGCCCAGCGTGGGAGTCAGTCCTGCGACCTGGTGATCATGACCTGAGCTGAAACCAGGAGTTGGATGCTTAACCAACTGCACCATCTAGGCGTCCCATGGCATCATTATTTAAAAAAATCTCTCAGTTGACTCTGATGCATAGCAAGGGTTGGGACTCCTGATTGTGGTGGGGGCTGGCTTGCTTCAGAATTGGGCAGAATCGAGTTTGGAACTAAGACCTTACTACTTCCTAACTGTGTGACATTAGACAAGTTACTTGACGTCCCTGATTCCCACTTTCTTCATTGTAAGGAGAGGAAGAATCCTCTGTCCTCCTTCTCTGGGTATTTATGAGGACAAAATTCTAATCCTGTGCAATAGCCTGGCAGTGAAGTATGACTAAATGTGAATGCACTTAGTCTCCTCTGGGACCCCCACTCTGCCAGCCCCAGCCATGGTCTGCTGTTACTGCTATCAGTATTCATATGATTAGTAGCAGTGGTATTGTCTTCGAACATGAAGGACTAGGAACTCACTGGGGCATGGCAGGAAATATCCGTGGGTGGCTTTAGAAAGCAGTCCCAGCAAGGTGAGGGACATAATAGTCCTCGCTACCATATATAATATGCTAACCATGCATTTGTTGTAAGCATTTTATAAAAGAATTTTTAAAAATTAAAGTCATACATCTCTTTAATTTAGATGAGTGTGTCTCAGTGGGGGAGGGGGGAATGGGGAAGAGTTTGCCCCAAGCAAACATTTGAAAGTGTCTGGAGACCTTTATGGTGATCACAGCCAGTGTTGGTAGTGCGCGTGGTAAGTTTGCTACTAGGACCTGGTAGCTTGGGGCCAGGGATGCTGATAAAACATCCCATAGTGCACGGAACACCTCCCCACACAAAGCATGATCTGGTCCCAAATGTCAGCAGTGCTGAGGTTGAGAAAAACTGGTTTAGATTCAAATAGTTTTGCAAAGCATGTTGTACAGAACAGAAGTCCCTCTGCCCCCTTTCTCCCCTCTCCCTCCGCAGAAGCCACCACCTTTGCCCTTTGGGCGGCTTATTTTGTTTACCTGTAGGTCTCCAAATAGCCTGCTAGTATTGTACCTTTCTGCTGACTCCATTCCGGGCTCTATGCTTTGGCTTCTCTCCACAGAAAGTGAGGACTTAGCTTTCTTTCCTTTCTGCGCCCCCACCAGCACCTGCCTCCCCCTCCCCCAGATCCTTTGTCATTTCTGTTGGATCAATACTCAGTGTTCATATTACCCTAACTGTAAATGGGGTGCGCTGCTGACTCTGCAGCTGGCTCAGATTGCTTTCGTCTCTTGCGACACCTTTTCTTCTCTCTCAGGTTAATAATTGCCTTGTTTTCCCCTTGGCTTTGTTATGTCTGTGCTTGACCCAGACTCAACCCCCAGCTCTTTGGCAGTTGTCAGCATCTCCTTTCAAGATTTTCAGACCCATCCGGGAGAAGATCTCTCTAGTTTGCCTCTCAGAAGCTGTCCCTCCTCGATGAGGCCGAGTGTTTCTGCAGCAACTGTTTTGTGGAAGGCTCACCACAGCCCTGTGAAGTAGTGGGTAGTACCATCATTTGACATCTGGGGAAAGTGGCTCCCAGAGAGGTCATCTGGGTGCCTAAGCTCACCCAGCAGGATGTGGAAGAGGCAGGACTTGACCTCAGGAGTGCAGGACCCCATGGCTCTGGGATTCCTCATGTCCCAGAAGGTCCCTCTGGGAGGAAGCCCTTTGAAATTCCTCCGGTGACAGGACTACATGCTGCCTCCATTTGTTTCCGTATCTGCAAGGCCAGGCATGGGGCAGGACTCCGAGAACTGTTTGTTGAATGAATAAGTAAAGAATTTCTAGAGACAGTGGGTGGAGAGCCCAGTATTCCTGGGCAGGGATCAGAGGAGCTGGGGTCAGAGGCGGCGGGGTTGGTTGGGGAAGGGTAACCGTGGACTGTTCACTCAGCCTGTCTAAGCCTCAGTCTCCTCATTGGAAAATGGAGCTGAGAATATAGGCTTCATGGGGCTGTTGTGGGCAGCCAGAGGAAACTGGTCAGCTGCAGCTGCTCAGGAGCTGATAGGACACGACACATGCGATGCTTGGACACAGCAGTCCTTATGTGGGGAGCAGATTTCTGCAAAGCTCTTCCCTCCACACCCCTTCCCGCCCTCCCTCCCACCCTCCCTCTCTCCCTCCTTCTTTCCTTCCTTTCTTTCTTCCTTCCAAGGGAAACATGGCATAGTTAATTTAGAAGAGAGAAAGAAATGCCTTACAGTTTAGAGAAAGTCCAAGCTAGTTTTAATATGATAAAATATTTATATTAATATGTCATAAAAATTGATTCACCTCTCTCTTGCCTGCTATCATTAATGGTTAGATATGGAACATCTTATTTTCTTGCCTTCTTTCTCTCTCTCTCTTTCAGCAGTGCAGTTTCCAGTGAGTGTGAGGAGACCATTTTTCAGAACAACAACAATAATAATATTAGTACTGTCTATGTGCCCATCACTATTGCAAGCCCTTATATGTTTTCACTTATTTGATTCTTTTTTTAATATAATTTTTTTTTAATTTGACAGAAACACAGCTAGAGAGGGAACATAAGCAGGGAGAGTGAGAGAGGAGAAGCAGGCCTCTCGCTGAGCAGGGAGCCCGATCAGGGCTCGATCCCCGAAACCCTGGGATCATGACCTGAGCCGAAGATAGATGCTTAACAACTGAGCCACCCATGTGCCCCACTCATTTGATTCTTACACAACCCAGGAGATGTACTCTCCTTAATCCCAGCCGACAGAGGAAAGGACTGAGAGACACACTGGTCACGGGTTCAGACCTGTCCATCCTGACATAGGAGCCCTGCCTCTCTGTGCGTGTGCCACCCCAGGCTTGCAGGGCTCAAGTAGACGCAGTGTCCCTGGGCTTTTTATTGGGGAAAGCCCCAAATCAGACAGTCCCCTGACTTTCCATGGTTCAACTTAGGACTTTTCTGCTTTACTGATGGTGCAAAAGTGATGCACATTCAATATACTTTGGATTTGGAATTCTGCTCTTTTCCCGGGCTGGCGCTATGCGGTGCTCTGCGCCATCATCTGCTGGGTGGGGCCAGCCAGTCGCGGCTCCCCGGCAGCCACGATCAGGAGGGGAAACAGCTGATAACACTGGCAGCCATTCCGTCTCTTACTCTCACTACAGTACCCAGTCAATTACATGAGTAGTCAACACTTCAGTATAAAACCGGATTTGTGTGGGATGGTTTTGCCCAACTGTAGGCTAATGTCAGGGTTCCGAGCACGTGTGAGGTAGGCGAGGCTAAGCTGTGATGTTCAGTAGGTTAGATGCATTGAAGGCATTTCTGGGTTAAAATGTTTTCAACTTAACGATGGCTTCATCAGGATGTAATCCCATCATACATCCAGGAAGATCTGTTTGCTGTAAATAGAGGTAGCCATCACTCTGGATTTCTGTGGGTTTGACTTTAGGTAATAATGTAGGGTTTCCAGGCAGGTGTGGGGAAATGTTGGAATTCTACTTCTGGCCTTCAGGTCCTGGTAATGCAGTGCTGGCTCCCAGCAGTGGTGGAGAGAGGAGCCTCTCTTGGAGGAAGGGGCGGGACCACCTGGCCCCGGTAAGCCAGTTTTGCCTCCCAGCACCATGGGGACTTTCTCGTTTCTGACCTTCCCTCCCTTGCATCTTCTTTGCCCTAGATGTGTGCTGTGCCCCCAAGGTTTTCAGAGTCAGGCTCTTGTGGAGAAGAGTGTCACAGTGGGGCTCCCAGCTAGCAGCTACTCCGAGGGCCTGCACACACACACCACACACCACACACACACACACACCTACACACACAGAGACCCAACATACAGACGCGCACGCACATACACACACACACATTTATAGACCAACAGCAAGACACACACATAGACATACACACACATACACACAAAGAAGCACACGGATGTGAACACACACACACACAGGCAGACTCTCACAGATGTGCAGACACACTTACATACATGCAGGCACACACACACCCCTCTACCACTCTTCCATTCATGGTTTCTTTATTGCAACCCTCTTCGTTTCCGGTCCCAGCATGTAGTAGGTGTTCAGGAAATGCCTATTGGATGAAGAGTGCACAAATGATTCAGTTACTCCCTCCTTGCTCCGTTCCTGAGTATTTTGGTATTTGGTGTTTTGGGTGGCCCGGAGACACCTGGAAAAGAGAACTAGAAGCGGATCTGCCCCTGCCAACTTCTGCCTCATTTTTCATAATCCTCTGGTGTGTCCATTTCTGCTTCCGTGGTTCTTAATTTTTTTGTAAGCCATGGAATTCTTTGAGGGTCTGATGAAGGTCACAGACCCACTTCTCCAGTATGTAGACATCTGTGCATTTGAATGATTTTCTGACTATAATTTCTGGGGCTCCTTCTGTCCCATTCATGAATCTCTAAGGTGTGTGTAGGACCCCTGTGAAGGACCTTTGCATTACAGGGCTAGGGAGACCCTGGCGGCTGGGGGAAGTGCCTTGCCTGGGGTCATGAATGACAGAGTTGGAACCAAGACCCCTGTCTGGGTCTCAGGCTTGGGGGACCCGCCCACCATCCTGCGGTGATGAATGAATGCCGTGTAATTAGGTGATACAATAAACAATTAAATCAGACATTCTTCCCAGTCTTCTTCATCCATCAAACCCTCAGCACCGGCAGCTTTGTCAGGCGCTCAAATGCCAGTGGTTTCTGGAGTACAGCATTCTTCCTTGTACTTTGTTATTTTCCTGATGATTATAAATGGGACTGATTACAGCAGAGTCCTTCCTGTTGGCTGCTTCACTGAGCGTCTGCCACGTAACTGAGAAAGCCCACCCTCAAGCTTGCAAACTGGGATCAGAAGAGCACCCCAATAAAGATGGGTCATCCCAACTGTTGTGACCTGCCGTGTTCCGACCCCTGGATCAGGGACATGCAGTCAGCTCATTCTTCAGTGTTTCATCTATCCCTTAGTGGTTCTGCTACTTCTCCCAGTTTCCCAAGCCAGAAACCAGGACATGACCTGACATATCCCTCTTCTTACTGCGCTCAATCTGATCTGTCATCAAGACTTGTCCAGTCTAGCTGCTTCTGCCATCTTTGCTGCCACTACTTTTATTTGGAGCCTGGTGAATGGCCATGCCCGGCCCCTGGTTGGGTGACCTGCTGAGATATTTGCTAGAGACTGCTCTTCTTTTTGCCTTTGCCATCCTCTGTTTGGGCCAGAACCATGGTGTGTTAGTCAGGTTAGGGAATGCTTTGCTGCTATAAGAGAAAACCAGTGGGTTCAGAATGGCAACCTACTTTGCACTCATGCAAAGTTGGGGGCAGTCTTGGTGACTCTCAGGGGCCACTGTCTTCCTGGTGGCTGTGAGCTTAGGAATCTTCCATATCAACCCAAGCAGATGTGCTTCAGTGATTGCTGCAGGAGAATTGCTCAGCAGTCCCCACGTGCTTCCTTCACGAGTGCCGACTCTCACCGCTGCTCCTGTTTACCCACCACAGGCACTTGCAGGACCACATTTAATTCACAGCAGCAGAGGAACAATGAAAGAAGAGGAACTGGAAGTATCTGCAAGCAGCACTCCCATGCTTCCCCCAGGGAGTGGGTGGTGGAGTGGGAGCTGATGATAAAGTTGATGAGGTATCACCTCCTGAAACCAAATTTGGATCTAGCCGTGAGACAGGAAGATTCAGGAAATCAACGTCAGCTGGATCCAGTTTCTCTGATACCACCTCGGGGTGAGTTTGAAGAGGAAGGAGAGAGAGAATTTTCCATAAGGGTGCTCACTCTGCCTCCTTGGGTTGAGTCCTTGAGCTAACAACACTCTTAAGTACAGGGATCCAAGGGTCAAGGGACACCTGTGTCTTATTTGCACCTATTGATACTCTGAAGATCAGCAGCTTTGTTCTGGAGAACTAAAGGTCAGGGGTGACTGGGAGAAGTGCTGGGTGAAGGGAAGCTGGCCAAAAGCAGGTGGTTGTATGTGGCCCTGGGAAAGGGGGATTGGAAGGGAGTCAGCCCAGGGGAGGGATGGAGGGAGGGACACAGGGAGGCAGAGCTGGGCACAGGATGATGAGACTTGTGCAGCAGAGGATGTATTGATGAGCTGAAGAGCTGAGGACCAGAAGAGGCTGCAGGACCAAAGGTCAGTGCGGGACCAAAGACAAGTTCAAGGGCTGGAAGTGGCAAGTTACATCCAGGACAGAAACAGGCACGGGGCAGAGACAAGCCCGGATCATATGGAGCAGCCTCTTTCCCGTTGACACTACCCGGGCTGCAGTGTGCATGAGCTCCCTGGCATGTGGCAGGGACGAGGAGGTCGAGGAGGGAGGGAGGAGAGTAAACACTCACATGTAGATGAGTAGTCACCTAGTCTAAGCTGACTTGGAAGGCTTGGGAAACTGTTTCCTGTATGAGGCTGAACAGAGACCAGGTGTCAGACCCAACCAGGTTCTAGAAATAAAGTTGTTCTTTCCTTGGACAACAGAGCCTGTTTGGGGACCTCATTCATGTGACACCAGTGCCACTCGAAATTGTCACCTAGGTACTAGTGACAGCAAACTGTTAGTGTTCACAATGAGTAAGTCAAGAAATTGGGAGTGGTTTATAACTTTTGTAGCAATTTGATACTGCTGTGACATCCAAGCGAATTTTTGTTGTATTTTACAAAAGCGCAGGTTTATTGGATTGGGGGGAAAGTGGTTGTTCCTTGCAGATGATCTGCAAAGCACTGTTTGGGATTCCTAGTGGCTTTTCTCATTCCTCGTAGGTCTTCCCCTCCTAATCTCTTTTCCTTGGTGTTCTTTCTGGAATGCGAGCAGGATCCTGACATGTCTTTTCTACAGTCTTCCAGTGATTTTTGCAAGATCTTTTGCATAAAGACCAGCTTCTTTACAAAGCCTATGAGACTGTGCATTGTTGGATGCCTGCTTGCCTCCCTGGCCCCTTCCTCTCTGCCCCCACACTCTCCTCTGCTTTCTGGTCACACTTCCTTTAACAGATCCCATTCATGAGGACCAAGCTCCTTCTGAACTTTGCTTGTGCTGTGTTCTCCCCCTGGCATGCTTTTCCCTCCATGCTGGTGGAGTTGACTCCCGTTCTGCCTTCACATCACAGCTCAAGGATAATCACCTCCGCAGAGAGACCTCTCTACCCCTGGGATCGTTGAGGCCCTGCTTTGTGCCTTAGTAACACCCCCTGCTTACTCCAATATACCTGTAACTTGTTCTTTGCCTGCCTTCCCTTAGGTCTGTGAACTCCCAAGAGGACAGAGAGCTCACCTCCTTTGTTGACCACCCTATTCCACAGCCCTGGATCAGCTCTAGGTACTCAATAAATACTTCTTGAATGAATGAGTGAATGAATGAATGAATGAATGATTGTAACTTCCAGAACTTGTGGGAAAGGCATTTGAGATTGTGAAGTATGCCCTTTGGGTGCTAGTCCTTTATTTCATAGAGCACTTCCCATGCCTCCTTCCTCTGCCCAGAATCTGGCAGCCTGTCCTGAGCTTCTGCTGATAAATCATTTTATCGGCACAGCTGGACAGGAAAGGACGGAGTGAGTAATGGGAGTCGGGCACCGTGTCGTGGACAAAGGCCTGAGTTGACGTGGTAACAACAGGCAGACTGATGTGGCCAGGGCAATAGTCTGGCCCCCGGACACGTCTGAGAACAGGCCCTGGGCCGTTTTTCCTCTGTGCTGGGGAGCGTGAAAAGGCCAGGGAGGAGAAGTGTGTGAGGGGGCTGTGACCCCCTGCTTTTCCCTGCTGCAGGATGGCATGGAAGCCCTATGTTTTGGGATTTGAGAATGTACATATTTTGATATATAAAATATATTCATATACTAGTAATTAAAATATTATTCTATTTCATTGTTTACTTTTCATAGGACCTTATACTTTTGATAAAAGAATATCATAAATGTTACTTTTTTTTTTAAGATTTTATTTAT
Organism: Spilogale gracilis; assembly: GCA_004023965.1. Classification (NCBI taxonomy): domain Eukaryota; kingdom Metazoa; phylum Chordata; class Mammalia; order Carnivora; family Mephitidae; genus Spilogale; species Spilogale gracilis. The sequence continues at coordinate 66,241 of PITA01005551.1, read as the reverse complement.
TTGACAGAGAGAAACACAGCCAGAGAGGGAACACAAGCAGGGGGAGTGAGAGGGAGAAGCAGGCTTCCTGCCGTGCAGGGAGCCTGATGTGGGGCTCGATCCCGGGTCTCTGGGATCATAACCTGAGCCAAAGGCAGTCACTTAACCAACTGAGCCACCCAGGTGCCCCTTAAATGTTACATTTTTAATCAAGTTACTATTTTGTAGTTCAATGCAAATTAATACCACTTGCTTGTGTTAAACTGTATCTGTTTTAAAAATTCAGATTTACCAATACACATAAAATATCATTTTAGATTTTAGATTGCACCGTATTTTTAAATTGCAAAAGTAATTCGGCACTTTTTTGAAAATTTATTTTATCTTTTTTTAAAGACTTTATTTATTTATTTGACAGAGAGAGATCACAAGTAGGCAGAGAGGCAGGCAGAGAGAGAGGAGGAAGCAGGCTCCATGCCGAGCAGAGAGTCCGATGCAGGCCTCGATCCCAGGACCCTGAGATCATGACCTGAGCCGAAGGCAGAGGCTTTACCCACTGAGCCACCCAGGCGCCCGTGTTCAGCACTTTTAATAGGATCTGTAATGTGTGGCTGTGTGTGTAGCAGTTCAACACGGAGGCTTAGGGACCTGACTGGATTCAGAACTTGGCTCCATCCTCTCTCAGTTCAGGGAACACCGACAAGCCACTTAATCTATGTGCTTTTGTTTCCTCATAGGCAAACTGGGGATGAAGATGGGCCCCCCTCAGGGTTTCAGTGAGGGTTGCATGAGACAATACATGTCAGGCCCTTAGCTTATAGTAAACCATAATGTCTGGTTTTATAAGAACAACCAGTTTCGAAGTGAATAAAGAACAAGTCACGTGTGCATCTCCTTGCCCACTTTTCAGATATAAGTTCACCTAGCAGCATCTGCCCAGATGCTTAAACCTCTGCAAACGTATGTAGATCAGGACTGAGATGAAGGTGAGGCAAGCCTCGTGTTGGGGCACATAGGATAAAGATGTGCTCACTGTCAGGCCCCAGGCCTGTGTTTGCACAAACCTGAGAGTCAGTGCATCCTCAAAGGTTGCATCCTAGTGTGTCACTTGCCTCACCCTAGCCAGGTCCTGACACGGGTAATGAGGACACTGCTGCTTCTCATAATGGCAGGCAAGGTAATTTGGACCAGTCCCCCCACTAGGCAGATATTATATAACTTATATGTAAAATATATATACATGCACACACATAAACACATGTATGAACACACACACACACACACACACACACACACACACACGCACACACACTGCTTCAGGGCATTACAGAGCTAAGATGTAAAAACAGACCAGAATCTGGGGAGGCTAGCGGTCCAGGGAGATGACCAGTATCTGGCAATTCCGGGTGTGGTAAGTGGCAAAGAGGTTACGTGGGAATTTCAGCAGTCTCATAGGGTCAGGGCATGGGGATTGGAATTGCGTACCTACCCAGGGAAAGAGGCCTTGGTGAACTCTCCTTACTTTTAGTCTGAATCCCAAAGGGCTGCATCATAGGGATAAAGGTGAAATGGAAGTAGACAGGATCTTAGAGGGGCTGCAGTTCAGCAACTTCTCATCTCTATCCCTGCATTTCTATCAAGGTGACTCCAGGCTGCTAGTTCCAGTGGGGACCCAGAAGAAGGAAATATAAATTATCTCTGAGGGAAAATAACATCATCCTAAAGCCTCAGATTATTTCCACAAACAGGTTTACAAATGCATTGTCTGGCATGCAATAAAACCATAATCAGGCACATGAGGAGATGGGCAAAATAACAACTAGCAGAAATAGCAAATGGAACAGACCCCCATAACCTCCGAATATTGAAGTTATCAGATAGACTTGATAATAGCTGTGCTTACTATGTGTGTGGTGAGTTGGAAGACAATACTGTGAATCAAGAATAAAGAGACAAAGGATGGTGAGTTCAGAAGAGAAGGCAGGTGAGAGGGTCTAAATTGAGTCCCAAGGGCAGAGAAAGAGAATGTGGCAGAAGGAGATATTTGTAGAGATAGTGACTAAGACTTTCCCCCAAACTAATGAAAGGTATCAAGCCGTTATAAGATGCCCTACAGACCCCTAAGCAGGATACATACAAAAAAACCCAAAAAAACAAACAAACAAACAAACAAACAATATGAAGGCACATTTTGGAATATTTATAGGAAACCAAAGCCCAGAGATAATCTCTCCTCATTTGGCCTCAGGGTGGACAAAAAATCCCCCCATCACCTCGTACTGTAGGGAGAGTTGGGGGTCACTTGACATTGCTTACTATTTTGCTGTGGCTGTTTTCTTTTATAGACTGGGAGAGTTGGGGGGTTATGGGGTGGGGATGTACTTCTCTCAGTGAGCCTCTGAGGTGGGTGTCTGACATCAAAGCTCAGTGGCTCATGTTAAAACATCCCAGCCGCCATTTTGGAGCATTGTTTCATTCATTTAGTATATATGGAAGACCTACTATGCGGGAGTCTCTAGACATACATTAGCAAAGAAAATAGACTAAAATCTTTGTCTGCATGGCACTTATATTCTAATGAGGTCAGACAACAATAAACGTAAGAAATAAGCAGTTCTTTATCAGTGCTGGAGGAGAAAGTAAGCTAGGAAGGGAGCATTGCAATTTTATTCTACTGAGAAAAGAGCATTTGAGCAAGGATCTGAAGGAGGTGAGGGACTAAGCTGGACAGACATCTGGGGGAAGATCACAGCTCCTGCATTTTGTTCTAAGTGTATAGTTAAATAATACAAATCACAGATGAATGCAAGAATTAAAAGAGAGGAGTTGTTTCCGTGAACACTATGTTAAATGCTTTGGAAAGGCTTGAAAAGTTGAGTTGCAAAGAAATGCTTTCAAACCAGGGAATGAAAACTAAGAGATTAGCCAAAAAAAAAATCATGAAAATCTGGAAGCATGCAACACTCAGTTTACTTCATGTGTGCCTTCTTTAAAGTCCACCACTCCAAAGAGATTGGAATTGCATATCAAAAGTAATGCATTATGGTTGTGATTTATGTAAAAAAAAAAAAAAAGACAAGGTGATTCCATTAAGGCTCCTGTGCTCCAAGCCAAGACCTTCTCTCCTGCCTCAAAAGACTGGTGAATAAATGACATAGCTTTGTTTGAGGTTAAACTAAAACATATAAGGTATGAATGCATTATGTTTTATGATTCTTCACTTTGGCTTTCTCACCAAGTACCATTTCTGATACTGGAAGCAAGCCAGTTTGTTGAACATCAGTGAGCCAAAAGCTATTTTTCTGAAAACCAGTATGTCCAACTGGCATTCCCCTGCTTGCCTAAATCCATTCAGTTCTTTCTTGGAGATCACTGTAGAGAAGAGGCAGGAGATAGGGGAAAACTATGAGAAAAAAGGAGATGGTGTGAAGTTGATGAACCAAATTCAGGAGACCCTGCCCGGGTTCAGATCATAACTTACCCTGAGAACTTGGGCAAGTCATTTTTTTCTCTTAGAACCCCTCTTTTTTTCTCTGTGACATGGGCACAATAATAAACCCTACCGTATAGTGTTCTTGTAATGATTAAGTGAGATGGCACATTTCTGGTGCTTCATATATTCCTTGGTCTATTGGAAGTCTTCAAGAGAGAGGGGACTATAATGATTTTGCTGTGGACTGCATCAAAACTCAAATTGCTGTAACTGCATTTGGTGGCAGTTCATCTCTCCTAGAACCTGGAGTAGGTGAACTAGAGCAGAATCAGAGGGGAAGAGGCTCCTCTACCCCAGGAGTAGAATAAGCTCCAGGAGGAGACAGGGAAGCATTGACTTCAATGGTGGACGTGATGGTGGTCTCTGGGCTCTAAGAGTCCCAGGTGGTGTTCAGCCAGAAGCTTCTCATTTTGAACAAAGGAAAGTCAACCCCAAACTTTGTAAATCCTGGAAGGGATTAGAACTTGGTGAGCAGAAGGTTCCCAATGCCAGGATTTTGCAGGTGGAGTTGGGAGGTTGGCACTGTCTTAAGGTACCATTTTGGATTTTGAAAGATGGTTAGAGAGATCATGTTCATAATGTTAAGCTTTTAGGTGTACCCCCTCTGGGTTCCCAAACTTTCCTGTGTTCTATTATCATCATAGGATGTTATCTTCATAGGATGCCTTCTTACTTAGTATTTCCCAAACTTGATTCTGCAGAATTCCTTGAGAGGCTAATGCACGTTCTGTGTTAAAAGTTTCTTGTCCCACATAAACCTGGGAAATATACCATCCTATAGTAGTGATGATAAATGGCTCATATTTTTGGAGGGGAGATAACTCTTGTGTACCAGGCACCCTACTAAATATTTTCCAGAATTTGTCTCACTTAATTCTCTCAATGTCCCAGTAAAGTAGATACTATTATAATCCTCATTTCACGTGCGAGGAAATGGAACATGAATACGTAATACTCAGAGAGACTAGTTAATTTACCCAGGATTACAAAGCAGGTGAATAGAAGAACAAGGATTTGAACCCATCTTTTGACCCCAAAGTTGCTGTTCTCAACTTAATAGAATTAAGAGTCTTTCTCAGATCCTTGACTTACAGTGGGTGATCAGAGACTATATCCTATATCTCGTCCAGGAATATTTTGAGCAGAGCTGAGGCCTGTTTTTCAAACTCAGAAGAATGATATATAGATAAATGCAAAGCATTTTAGAGGTATCTTACATCTGTTTGAAAGGATAACAACAATGTGCCCTCTCTTTAATATTCAATCCTCAATTAGCATACAAAAGGTTCCAAAAGTCCTACAGTAAAGAAACCTCTTTATCTTTCTTTAACCCAGTTTATCCCACCTTGTTTTACCTCCAGGACATACATTAACATCCATAGGATGTTATGAAACACAGTTTGAGTAATTCTCCTTGTAGGAGAGACATTTAAGGCTGTGTGTAATTTATTTCCCAAGTGGGTAAAAACAAAAATAAAAATAAAAACAAAAACCAAACCAAACCAAACCAAACCAAAACAAAACAAAACAACAAAAAGATCAGAGAAAACCAAACCATAAAACACCCAAACCACCCCATTTCATTGTGCATCCTCTGCTGGTAGAGAATAGGGCAAGAGTTCTCTCTTATATAAAGGGCAACATAAAATAAACTCAGACACATCCAGTAAAGTCTTCTACAAGATACTGTTCTAAGGATTAGCTACTTGGAATTTCACAACAGGGAGGGCTTTGGAAGCAAATGGCAAATCATGATTTATTGATGTACCCTAAAATTTTCAATGTGTCATAAAGGGGAAACTTCACAAGAGGGAACCTCTTAAGAGTCTTGGATGACATTTGCTTGAAATTGGCTTATGGTATTTTCATATCTTCTTTGCAGACCTAGCCCTGGATGACTCCATGAGTAATATCTTTCTTTTGAAAGCTTTTCATTCTTTATATCGTTTTCTTAGTCCTTGGCAAGATTGCATAGGGGGCTGTATTCATTTCTAATCCATGGAAGAGAAAGCAGGTCTCTCCCTGAGACTCCAACCTCTGTGAAGCATGCAAGATAATGATAGTGTCAAATGGTTATATAGACTTTAAATAGCTATCAGTGTAAATATAAAACTGTAAAGCACATGAATAAAAGCTCTTTGAATGCTCCAGAAGGGAAGGTCAGTTTTAGTGAACTTTTGCAAGTACTCAAAAGATACTCCCAGAATAAATGAATTTACTGGGAAGCAGTGTGGCAGGACTACTGACTGGTCACCAAATTCATTTCCTTTCTTTCTAGGCACAGATAGACCACATTTCCCAGCGTCCCTTGCACTAGGCATCACCATGTGACGGAAGTGTAGCCAATGGAATGTAAACAGAAATGATGTGGCCTGTGCCCTGCATGGCCCATAAATACCTCCCACCTGCAGTCCTTGTTCTTGTCCCACCTTGGTAACCTTGGGGGCCAGTTTGTTTTTGAAGATGGTGAAACCAGGAGATAGAAAGTTCTGAGTTTGGGGCACCTGGGTGGCTCAGTTGGTTAAGCGACTGCCTTTGGCTCAGGTCATGATCCCAGAGACCCCAGATCGAGTCCCACATTGGGCTCCCTGCTCGGTGGGAAGCCTGCTTCTCCCTCTCTCACTCCCCCTGCTTGTGTTCCCTCTCTGGCTGTGTTTCTCTCTGTCCAATACATAAATAAAAATAAAAAAGAAAAGTTTTTGAGTTACTGTTTGGCAAGAACTACCCTACTATTTGGGAAAACTGCTTTGGAATATCATGCAAGTGAAAAGTATAAACTATTATGTTTAAGCTAAACAACTTTCACGTGTGGTTTACTACTGTGGCTGGAAGCCTGGACCGGGAGTTTGGACGTGGTAGTGGTTGCTTCCAGCGTGTGCTGGGAAAGAACGTTATGTAGCTGAAAAACCAGGAGCTGTAGAATGAGACACAGATGGGGTAAGGTCTTGCCTCTGCCATTCACCCAGTTTGATCTTGGGCAGCTCAATCTCTATCAACCTTAGTGTTTTTCCTGTAGAAAATGGAAATAATATTTACCCCGCAGTCTTGTTTTGAAAGTTTAAGAAACACATTTAACGTGTCTGGCACAGTGATGGACACATAGTAGGTGCTCATTCAGTAGAAGCTGTTACTGACTTTTTCAATCACCTTTTTAAAAAGTTTTATTTTTATCTGAGAGGGAGAGAAGAGAGCATGAGCAGGGGGAGGGGCAGCAGGAGAGGGAGACAAGCTGACTCCCCCACCTGTCAGAGCAGGGAGCCCTACACGGGGCTCAGTCCCAGGACCCTGAGATCATGACCTGAGATGAAATCAGGAGTCAGATGTGTAACCAACCGAGCCACCCAGGCGCCCCTCCAGTCACTTTTTAAAGAATTCTATTCTCCTGGCTGGACTCTTCACTCTTCGACAGTGAGGATAGGAGTAGGAGATGGTGCTGGGAGGACCGAATAGGAGCCAGTCGTGCAGGCCACACCCAGGGGTGTGCAGAAACAGGATGGGGGGAGGGGAGGGCAGAAGAGGCCTGAGGTGCCACCAGCGAGGCTGGAGGTGGATGAAATCCCAGAGTGCAGAGGAAGAGGACTTCCGATTCTAAGCTCCTGAGCTTGGATAGAAGAACAGATGCAGAGGTTTGTTCCACCAACAAATGAAAATAGGCAGTCCACGTTGGGCCACAGAAGACTGGGAACTTCCCCAAAACAGGGTGTTTCCAGCAGCCGCTTGGGACTATTCCTTAAAGTCCCTGTCCTGAGGTTGACTAACCAGAGACAGTTGGCTCTAATGATCATAGCCATTAATCCACGGAATGAATGAAGGAGAAGCGCCCACACACGGCGAGGTAACCTGGGTCTATTAAAAGGAGGAACGGTGAGAGAGAGTCAGCATCCCCCTTCGTCAGGGAGGGCCTGTGTTTCCTTCAGCAACCTGGGTTTATTAGGAGGAGGCTTGTTTAGACAATTACCCAGTATATTAGGAGGGGATTGACTAGGCTGGTTAGTGGCCAAACACATTCTGTAAGAGGCCCTTAGTTCAGGGTCCTGATTTAGGGTCATGATGGCCTGAGCACAGGGTACCTCCCTCCATTTGCCCTGCAGAAGAGATCTAACTAAAAGATCATACTGAAGCTTAATGTCCTGTTAGTGGGCTGTTTTTCCTCGACTCCTAAGGAGTACTGAGGCCATTCAGTGTTACTGAAGAAAATTAGTCTCTTCTTAAATCTTGAAATCCAAATTGTTTCCAGTGGGTTAAGAGGAATCCCAAGAGAGGTTCCTTGGGGACTGAGAGAAGGAGATCCCATGCTTCTGGAAAAGTAGAGAAGGTCCATTACCAAGAACCGCCCTCACCCAGCTCCTGGGTGGTGTCCCTTGCAGGATATGTCAGAAGTTCCTAGTGTCAAAATGACTGGAGGCATCCCTCAAATGAAATCGCTATGAACACTGCCTTGCTCTGTAGGGGAGATGATGGCATTGCCCCCTGCTCCCCCATCCCCTCTGACCTTCCCCATTGCATTCTAGACTACAACTGGGTGCTAGTAAATGGACCAGAATACCGTGCCATGCCAAACATGCCATTTTTAACCCGTGGAAAACACTAGAAAAAATTTACAGGGGGAAATTACTCAGTGTTGTAAGTAGTTAGGGGACATTGACAAAGAAGAGTAAAGTTAGAAATCCATCATGGTCTATGTAACATTCTAGCATGTGTAGTCTTTTACAGCTGACTTCCCTAGAAAAGGATTCCCCGTTGGGTTTTCATTCAGTTGGGTGCTGGTTTGGGCTGGCTCCAAGCAGAGGTCTCATAGCCAGAAGTGGCTAGACCAGAGATGTGGAGGGGATCACATTAGATCAATGAGGAGGAAACCTTACATGGGAGTCTTATGATTGGCAGCTTTTCTAGTCACTTAGGTGGCTCTCCTATGTCTAAGACAGACAGACAGCTTTATATAAGGACAGAAACAAAGAAAGGCCTCAAGTTTATGGGTCTTTTTTTTTTTTTTTCAAGACTTCGTTTATTTGAGAGAGAGCATGAGCGTGGGGAGAGAGGCAGAGGGATGGGGAAAAGCAGACTCCTCACTGAGCAGGCAGCCTGATGTGGGTTCGGTCCCAGAACCCGGAGATCATGAGCTGCGCCGGAGGCAGGCGCCCAACCAACCAACTGAGCCACCCAGGTGCTCTAGGGTCTTACTACCATTCTGACCAGGAAACCCTAGTTTCCAGCCAAGGGCAGGCTTTTATTCCTCCCCATAGAGTAGTCACAGACTAAAGGATTGCAGCCTGAGCAGTTAGCATGAAAGCGTTCCAATAACACTATACTTGAAAAGCCCCCAAAATGAAAGCAAAAGAAGAGAACAGAAAGTACTCACCAGGTTGCACCCAGGCTCGCAGCCCCACACTGGGTGCCCAAAAAATAATGATCCTCTCCTTCCAGATAGCTCCATCTTCAAATAAACTAAACAAAAATACGAAAAAACTGAACGAGGAAAAATTTGCCCCATCCTGCGTTCAGTTCACCATAGTTGTACTTGAATACTTATTTGGGATAATGATCGATTTGATCTCTCTCTCTCCCTTTCCAGGCTCCCAGAGGACAGGTGTGGTATTTGATTTTTGCCTCTGTGTGTCCAGATTAGCACAGAGCATCGCATTGAATGGTGGTTCAGTAAATACTTGAATGCATGAATTGATAAGGATGTGAATCCTCTACTTGTAAATCTTTGCAGGTCTCCATAAACACCCCACAGCTAGGCAGAGAAGAAACACTGCAAGGCCTGAGATGTCTGTGTCACTGGCCTGCCTGAAATGATTCCATCAGATTCATTCCTGGGGTCTTAAGTAGAAGCGATAAGCTGGTGGTCATTTTACTAAATCCAGCTCATCAGTGTATTTTGTTGATTCTGTGCTGTGTTTCAGAAGTTTATGACCAACATTTAAAACTTCATGTGGGGAGAAGCCACATAAAAAAGCCAATTTCTGCTTCTGTTGAAAAAAATCAGAAGGTCGCACAACTCTGGGCTTGCTTCGGGCAGGAGTGGGCTAGAGTTGAGTGACAGCGTCCTCCTGTAGGACACATGCCCCCCAGTTCATCTAGCAGGCCAACTCTTGCCCTCATTCATGTTAACAGCCTGGCTCTTGAGTTTTCAATCTCCTATTATTATCCCTTAGTATAATTGTTCATTCAATAGATAACTAGATGTTACTGAAAATGGGGATCCAAAAAATATTATGCATGTTTTCTGATATCAAGGAGGGTATGGGGTGGATATGAAGAGACATAAACATAGAGTCAATCCTTAAAAAGAAAATGAACTAGTGGATAACCTAGTGTAACTGTGGGTTGGTATTCCCCCCAGAGTTATATCTACTCGGAGCCTCATAATGTGACCCTTATTTAGAAATTGGGTCTTTGTAGATGTAATTAGTAATTTCTACATTATTTATTTCTGAGGTTCACCATATCTTTCTTTATAAAGTGGGTAGGATTCATCCTGCCCACTCCAAAACAAAGAGACTGATGTTCTCAGGGGTTAACCAACTTGTCCAAAGTTGATCTTTTTTTTTTTTTTCAAAGTAAGTCTTTGCCTCCGATCTGTTACTCTTGCTACCATATGTCACTGACTAGATCTGTCTTGTTCATCGCTGTATATTTAACCATAGTGCCTCGCACAGAGTAGGTGCTCAATTAATACTTTGTAGACAGAATGAAACAAAGGACCTGAAAGCAAGATCTTGCAGCAATGGGGCAGAAGATGGGGTGAGTCCTCCCTATTGGAGGGGGTCTGGGATGGCCCCCAGCACAATGCCCAAGGCATAGTAGATGCTCAGTAAATACATGTTAAACACCGAATGAATGGAAAAAAATAAACTCTGAATGAATGAATATGATTTTGGAGAGCACTGGGTGTTTCGTGGGGGCTGGGGGAGCTTCAGAAGAAAACTGCCAGCCATATAGTCTTGCTTCCAGTTGGACCGGACCATACCTTGCCTTTTCTAATCTACCACTCCCCAGATCAGAGAACTTGGTCAAATCATATTGTGCTCATTTCATTGCTGCCTGGCTTTCTGCCCAATCCCTGCCACCTGGCCCGCGGTAAAAATAGATACTGGTTTGTAAATGTTAGACAGCTGGCTGTGCTGAGCCTGGCAGCCGGGGGCTAACAGGTGAGGTCTGTAGTGCGGGAGTTGACCCTGGGGACTTGAGTCCCCATGGAGGCACCTCTGTGGGCTTCTGATGGTCAAGTACAGAGTTCTGCAGTGCTCCATTAGCTGAAGTTTTCCCGGAAACATGAAAGAGTGTGGGAGGGATGGGTGTCAACCTTATTTCATTATTTAGTTTTGTCCTGAAATGGGCCTTTCCAGGTAACGTACATCAGGAGGCCTTCTCCCACTGCTGCTTAGGTGACATTTCATATTTTGTTGAGCAGATACTCCCTCGGTGCCAAAAGTCCCTCCACCTGATTAATAACATCTCCTTCAAGCTGACTCTGTGTGCCTTTCATGTCTCCCTGGGCCCCCTGTGGAGCTGCCTGGCTGGCTTCTCACCACAATGACAGCTGACACGGAGTGACTTCATTTCATACTTCAAGGTCACCCCCTCTTTGGTACCCCCAGCCACCAGCCCACCCCCCACACATACATACACCGCTGAGACTAGTTCATTTGAAGCAGCCTCAAGATACAGCCTGTTGGCTGAAAAACTCATAAGTCGCCTCCAGAGATAGCCTACATGCCAGATTTTAAAGATATCTGAACGTCCCTAGAAACTGACATTGGCTGCAAGAGTATGGACCTACGAAAGCGGGTGGGACTGGAGTCCAGGGCAGAGGGATGATCAAGAGCACGAAGTCATACATGCTTGGGTTTGCTTGTCCTAAATGCGTCTCCGTGAGGCTCCTCTGAGCCTCAAGTTCCTTGTCTGCCAAATGGGGATAATAGTACCAAGTCATGAATTTGCATTGGACAGTAAATGAGATGAAGCAGGTGTAGTGCTTTGCATATAGTAACTACTCAATGAATATTAGCTCTGTTGGGGTGCCTGGGTGGCTCAGTCATTAAACATCTGCCTTTGGTAGGGTCCTGGGATCGAGCCCCACATCGGGCTCCTTCCTCTGCGAGCCTGCTTCTTCCTCTCCCTCTGCTTGCTGCTCTCCCTACTTGCTCTCTCTCTGTCAAGTAAATAAATAAAATCTTACAAATATATATTAGCTCTATTATTCTTACTTATAAAAATAATGATGAAGCCATTTCCGCAAGCAGTAGACCAGGGTAGCATCAAAAGTGGGGATGGTACTCTAGATGTTACACTTGGCTCACAGTCTTGGAGGAGGAGTTACACCCCCAAACCAGGTCAGCAGGCTATACAAGGAGTTAGAAGGACATAGGAGTCAGGGCTCAAATCAGGAGAGCAGAAACCTTCTGCGGTTTTAATGCCAAAGGAATTTAATGCAGGAAATGGATTGCACAGATGAGCAAATAACAGAGACGCCTAAGAAAGTGAAATGGTGAGGCAACTCAGAGATTGTCAATAGCAGGATGCTGCTTCTGTCGCAGGCCTGAGGGACACAGATAGGATGGTGTGACCAGAAGCCAGGGTCACCATTTGGAAGCTGGAACCACAGAGAGCCTTCTAGCTGGAGCTAAATTTACAGAAGTGACATGGCTGCTACAAGAGATGCTCCCTGAGGCTAAGAAGAAGGGAAGGAAAGACTGACTTCTCTCTTACTGTCACCCACCACTCTCTTACTTGGGCGTTTCACTGGCCTGTCCCACATGCCAGTCAGCAATGGGTTCTGGGAAATGTAGTCCACAGATGTCAGCCACCAGGGATAGAGAAGTGAGCAGAAGGCAGGGGATGGGACTGGGACAAGTAGGTCTAGGTTTGAAGATTTTGAAGTTTGGTTGCCAGGTGAAACACAGGATTTCCACTCAAATTTGAATTTCAGATTAAAAAAAAAGAAAAAGTAGACCACAATGAAATTGTTGCTGTTTATTTTGACATACTAAAAATTTCATTGCTTATCTGAATTTTATATGTAACTGGATATCTTGTGTCTCATTTATTACATGTGGTTACGCTAGGTTAAAGGCAATTTTGGACCCACCGGAGGGTCCAGATTCTCAGATCAGATTAGGTGGGTGACAGGTTAGAAAAAGGAGGAAGAGAAGCAGCCAATGGATTAATACTGCCACTACTTGTCTTAAACGGATCCATTCAGTTATTCATTTAGTTGTCTGTCCATCCTTCTACATCCATCCTTCTACCCATTCATTCATTCCCTACTTATTGAACACCCTCTCTGTGCCTGGTATTATGTTGGGCATTGGGGCTATATTAGTGAGGAGACAGATAGTTTCTTCTCTTGCCAGATGAGAATACAGATTTTTAAATCATAAAGCACATGAAAAAGTATCTGTTAACAGTTTTAACCAAGTCTGTGAAAGGTTGTACAGAAAACCTGGGCAGTCGGGGAAGGCTTTCTTGAGGAAGTATCATTCCAACTGAGACATGGGGGATTAGTAGGTATTATTACTTAAGTGAAGGCAGAATTGAGGGTAAGTGTGCCTAAAAGACAGAACAGCACAGACGAAGTTGGGAAGGAGTTTGGTGTGTTAGGGGCCTAAGAGAAGGTCCTTGTGGGTCCAGTATGGGGAGCAAAGGGAAGGTGGTACAGATGAGGCTAGAAAAGTTGAGGAGATGAGGGCTGCTGTGTGTAGTCAGATAGCTCACATAGGGCACAGTTCCACAGCACAATAGATCAGAATCTAGAGAATCATGTGCCCTGAAGTCATTCAGGATGGCCCTACATGCTATTTCCCAGCCAGAAAATGCGAGAACTTAGGAGCCGTGGTAAGGAGTTTGGTCATTATTTGTTAGAGCCATAGAGTGTCATGACTAGATTAACATTTGAGAAGGATCCTTTGCTAAGTGGAAGGTGGATGGTAGAGGGCCAAGAAAAGACTAGGATAGACCTTACAAATGTAGTCATCAAAGTGAGCACTCATGGTGGTTTGAACTGGAATATTTATGATGAAGGGAAGTGGGGTAGGCAGATGAGAGAGATTTTCTTTCTTTTTTATTAACATGTAATACTTGTTTCAGGGGTACAGGTCTGTGAGTCATTGGTCTTATACAATTCACAGCATTCACCATAGCACATACCCTCCCCACTGTCCATCACCCAGCCACCCCATCTCTCCTATTCCATCTCCCCTCCAGCAACTCTCAGTCTGTTTCCTGAGATCAAGGGTCTCTTATGGGCTGTCTCCTTCTCTGGTTTCATTTTGTTTCATTTTTCCCTCCCTTCCCATGTGATCCTCTGTCTTGTTTCTCAAATTCCTTATGTCAGTGAGATCATACAAGAATTGTCTTTTTCTGGTTGACTTATTTTCCTTAGCATAATACCCTCTAGTTCTGTCCATGTTGTTGCAAATGGCAAGATTTTGGGTTTTTGATGGCTGCATAGTATTCCATTGCATATATATACCACATCTTCTTTAACCATTCATCTGTTGATGGACACCTAGGCTCTTTACATGGTTTAGCTATTGTGGACATTGCTGCTATGAACATTGAGGTGCACGTGACCCTTCAGATCACTACATTTGTGTCTTTAGGGTAAATGCGCAGTAGTGCAATTGCTGGGTCTTAGGGTAGCTCAATTTTCAACTTTTTGAGGAACCTCCATACTGTTTTCCAGAGTGGCTGCACCAGCTTGCATTCCCACCAACAGTGTAGGAGGGTTCCCCTTTCCCTGCATCCTTGCCAATACCTGTCGTTTCCTGACTGGTTAGTTTTAGCCATTCTGATTGCTGTAAGGTGGTACCTCACTGTGGTTTTGACTTGTATTTCTCTGATGCTGAGTAATATTGAGTACTTTATCATGTGTCTGTTGGCCATTTGGATGTCTTCTTTGCAGAAATATCTGTTCGTGTCTTCTGTCCTTTTCTTGATTGGATTATTTGTTCTTTGGGTGTTGAGTTTGGTAAGTTCTTTATAGATTTTGGATACTAGCCCTTTATCTGATATGTCCTTTGCAAACATCTTCTTCCATTCTGTCAGTTGTCTTTTGTTTTGTTTTTTTTTTTACTGTCTCCTTTGCTGTGCAAAAGTTTTGATCTTGATGAAGTCCCAGCAGTTCATGTGCCCTTGTTCCCTTGCCTTTGGTGATGTTTCTGGGAAGAAGTTGCTGTGGCTGAGGTCGAAGAGGTGGCTGCCTGTGTTCTCCTCAAGGATTTTGATGGATTCCTGTCTCACAGTGAGATCTTTCATCCATTTCAAGTTTATTTTTGTGTGCAGTGTAAGGAAATAATCCAGTTTCATTCTTCTGCATGTGGCTGTCCAATTTTCCCAACACCATTTGTTGAAGAGACTTTCTTTTTTCCATTGGACATTCTTTCCTGCTTTGTCGAAGATGAGGTGACCATGGAGTTGAGGGTCCATTTCTGGGCTCTCTATTCTGTTCCAGTGATCTATGTGTCTGTTTTTGTACCAGTACCAGGCTGTCTTAATGATGACAGCTTTGTAATAGAGCTTAAAGTCTGGCATTGTGATGCTGCCAACTTTGGTTTTCTTTTTCAACATGCCTCTGGCTATTCAGGGTCTTTTCTGATTCCATATAAATTTTAGGATTATTTGTTCCATTTCTTTGAAAAAAATTGATATCAATATATTTTGATAAGGATTGCATTAAATGTGTAGATTGCTCTAGGTAGCAAAGAGAGATTTTCAGGTGAGTGGAGGGATGCCACTTAGACACACTTTGAATGTGGGGGGTCATGAGCAAGGGAGGTATCTCTTAAGTTTCTGTCTTGGGAAGTTGGGTGTATACACGATGGTGGTGTTCTGTGTGATGGCGAACCCAGCTACTATGAACCATCATTTGAGAAATAAAACATAGCATCAAAGAATTTCTTTAGTGAAAATTAAATAAATTCAGCCACATATATGTTATACTTCATTTTATATTTAAATTAGAATAAGTTGCTCAGTTCTTTTGGCCAAAATATTTTCTTAATATTCTGAATTATTCCTCATTGGTTGTGTGTTTTTCCCTCCCTATCTTAGGGAAGGTATAGTCCTACCACATTTTTTACCATATACAAAAGCAAGATAAATATATTCAAATATTATTGCATCGCATTGTTTCTAAAATAGACATTAAATAGCATTGTGTCATCTCAGAAGTTGGAGTGCATCTGGGAATCAGTGGCATCTTATGATCACTGCCAGCCAGACCTCCATTTTTTATGTGGTTGTCATTGTCTTCAGTGTTCGCACACTTGGTTCTTACTCCTCATGGCCTGAATGAATCACTTGGCTCCAGATTGCTTTAGTCACCCAACCATTAAGGACCACTGAAGGAAGGACTATAAATTCTGGTTGTTGTCTAAAAGCCTTCTGGTACTTCTGGTCAAAAACTTCTAGCATCTAGATTTGCAGGCCAGGGTCCGGAGACAATAGTGTGACACCCTGAAGAAAAACCGTATCACCGATGCAATGGTATGATGAATGTCATTGTGTGAAAAAAGAAATGGACATCTTTGTGAGTCAAAGTGGTTCAGAACAACTGGATTCCATTTTTTTTAAGATTTATGTATTTAGGGGTGCCTGGGTGGCTCAATTGGTTGGACTACTGCCTTCAGCTCAGGTCATGATCCGGGAGACCCGGCCCAGAAGCGAGTCCCACATCGGGCTCCCTGCTCGGCGGGAAGCCTGCTTCTCCCTCTCTCACTCCCCCTGCTTGTGTTCCCTCTCTGGCTGTGATTCTCTCTGTCAAATAAATGAATAAAATCTTTAAAAATAAAGAGATTTATGTATTTATTTGAGAGAGAGAGAGAAAGAGAGAGAGATGGAGCGAGCAAGCATGGGGGTGGGGGCAGAGGGAGAGAATCTTCAAGCAGACTCCACACTGAGTGTTGAGCCTGACATGGTGCTGGATGTGGGACTCGATCCCAGGAGCTGGAGATCATGACTGGAGCCAAAACCGAGAGCTGGACAGTTAACTGACTGAGCCACCCAGGCGACCCCAAAGGAATTGGATTCTGAACACATAGGAGTTTTAGGAATACCCTACCAACTTCTTTTGCTTATATTTTCCCCTTTTTTATGAGTACATAAGAATAATATGTGATAAAAGTCTGAATAAATAAATCTAAAATAGCTCTTTAAGTAGGTATGAAATAAAAATTATAAGTGATAAGAAAGCTTTGTGCCCTAGTTTAATTGGTGGCGTTTTTTCTTTCTTAGGGCTACATAAAATAGTGGTGAGTCAAGGATGGGTCTCACAAATAGCATGTCGAATGATAGAAGTTATAAACAAAAGAATGTATAATGTATGATACTACCTACATAAAGTTAAAAAAAACAGGAAAAATAAAGATATAGGGTTATAAGTCAAGGCAGTTGTTGCCTTTGAAAGGATAGAAGGAAGGGGGGGACGGGGAGGGAGGAGGGTGCGGTGCCAGGGGCTTCTGAAAGGCTAGCATCATTTTATTTCTTGACCTAGCTGGCGGTCACACAGGTGTTTGCTTTGTGATTATTCATTGAGCTATGCGTTTATATCTATACACATTCTATGTATGCTATGCTTCTATAAAATTTTTAAATATGGTGTCTTGTAAGTGCTAGCATCTTAGATTTGATGAAATGCAGAAACGTGTGTGTGTGTGTGTGTGTGTGTGTGTGTGTGTGTGCGTGTTTTCTCTTTTTCCTAGTATGTTTGCTTTTTTAATTAGTCAGAAGCATCTATCTCACCTTGACAAGAGTTAGGGTGCATACAACAGGAACATAACAACACATTTTGGGGGAGTTTACAAAATAGGCTTTTGACAGTCCAAAGGGAAGAGAGGAGCAGGGCACAGAGTTTATGCCATCACTACACATGTGACATAGAGTGGAGAATGAGCTGCAGCGAAAACATACTGTCCACCAGCGATGAGAGTCGCTGTGCTGGAGGGAGGTGGGCATGGCAGTGGGCATGGAAGAGGAGAGCATTACACCGGGCGGGAAGCATGTGTGACAGAGCTGAATTCACATGAAGATATAGCCAAGCACGCTCTGTGACCAGGACCAGGGTTGGTATATAAAAGCCTGGATGGAGTTACGATGTTATTCCTCGGTCCTTGTATCACATGCATTTAAAAAATTATGCTTCGCTGTATTTTTGAAATCTTCCACAATTCACATAGATGATGTTTGTGTTAAGGATAAAGTTATTTTTAATGAGACGAGGATCTCTGCACACACACACACACCCCCACCGTCTCCACCATGTGTATGGTGCTGGCACCTAGTAGTGCCTGTGGATGCTCTTACTGTCCAGAGAATGTATTTATAGCATCTTAAATCCTCTACCCTGCATGCAGTCAATGCTGAAGGCAGGGCAGCCACCCGAAGCTTCCAGGTGAGAGAGCTATACGTAGACCCATCATTCTGAATGGTCCAAGCTTTCAATTGCCCAAACTCCCACTTTGTGCCTTTTGTCTTCTGCAGCCTAAATACAGAACTTTGGACAGATGCAATCTGTTGGAGGCAAACACGAATTTGGTTTAAATGCTCCTTTTTCGCCAGTGGCAGCAGCTTTTCTTTCTACTGCTACCCAGTGGAGCATACCACCATATGGCACCCAACTCCAGACCTCTGTGAGTTGCCCTGAGGACACCTAGATGTATAGAAAAATAAAACATAGTTCATGCCCTCAGGGAGTTAGTCTCCTAAAGGAAGCAGATTATATACATCTAGTCGAAACACAGTGTGATGGTTATTATGACACTGGAGTGGAGGGGACATATTTTTTCTCCCTCCACTCCCATCTTCCTGTGGCATATACCAAGGAGATAGATATCTTTGCACAAAATAATGACTAGAGGATGGAATAGTGGAGGATGTTAATCTTGGCATTGTGATAGATCTGATTACTTTCTGGTGATCCACTGTGAGCGAGGCCAGGCTGCGTACACCCAAAGGATCTGGGCCCCTTCTCATGCCACAATCTCCAACCCAACAGTGGAACAAAAGGAGAATACAAATGGCTGAAAAATTGCACTGGCAACTAAGCATAAGAAGACTCAGCAATGGCTTGAATAAGCTAAGGGTCTAAAAGGAAGGTAGAAAAGGAGGATACAAGAGGGAAGAGTCTTCCAAATTAGTGATTCCTCATGGGGTATTATTCCTTGGGAGGGGTGGGAAATCCTTGGACCTACTGGAGTAGCTTGTAGGCTTTGGCAGAGTGTTATAATAAAATAAGGAAACAATTTCAAAGTCTTTATCATCTTTGGGGTGTATAGGGATTGGACTGTACCACCCAAATCCCAAGAAGGGATTGTTATAGTCTTTTGGATTTGGTATGGGGATTGATGGGCTATGCATACTTGTTTATGGGCTTTATAATTACATCCGTCTGGATAAAGAACATAATTATAGTGCTATAGTAGATATTTTTTTCTAGCTGATTTCAACACAAAGATTAAGCATTTACCATGTTCAAGGTGCTGTCCTAGAGGCGGGCAGTGAAGCTAGGAACAAAACAAATCTCTGTCCTCTTGGAGCTTTATACTCTGTGGGGGGAGACATAATTTTAACAGCAGCACAGAGGGGAAAGGGATTCTTAGTCCCTGAGAGAGGTGGGGACAGCAAGGCTTTCCACGTGGTAAACAGTTTGAGCTAGATCTTGGAGGATGAGAAAGGCCTTGCTGTGGGAGAAGGTGGCAGAAGACAGGGTGAGGGCAAAGCTTTAGGGACGTGTTGTCAGGTGTGTCTAGAGACTGGGTGGTTGAATATGGGCAGACTTAAGGAGACTGATAATTTGGTCACACATGGGCTGAATTGGGCCACCAGTCATGTTTGGTTGGGTGAGCACAGATAGTTCAAAATCTGTATTTAAACGTTTTTAGAGGGGCTTGACTTCCTCTTTATTCAATCCCTACCTCTTCCTTGTTTTTCTCATACTTGGCCCTCTGACCCATGTCTCTCACATACATTAAATAAATATGGGTTTGCAAGTCATTAACTAGAATTATTTCTTTAAATTAAAATAAAAAATTAAGTATAACCTAAATATAGCAAAGAGCAAAAATTATAAGCATGTGTGGTGCAATGAATGCTTGCAATCTGAACATATCCATGTAACCAGAACCCAGATTAAGAGATGGATCATTGCAAAGGCTCATCAATATCCACCAACACCCATTTTGGTCACTGCCATCCCCAAGGGTATCCACTCACTGTCTTCTAACTGAATAGATTATTTTGCTTGTTTTTGAGCTTTATGTGTATTGAATCCTACACTAATATCCTTGTGCCTGTTTTATTTCACTCAACATTTGTCATATTCATCCACATTGCTGCCTGTAGTTTCTTCCTTCTCATTACCACACTCCACCAAATGATCATACGCCAACATGTTCATTCTATCCATTCTACCATTGATGGGCATCTCAGGAGTTTCCAGTTTGGGGCCATTGTGAATAGTGAGGCGATAAACCTTTCTATACATGTCTTTTAGTGAATATATGTGTGTATTTCTACCGAATATATACCTAGGAATGGGATTTCTAGGTGGTCGTGTGTGCATATATTCAATGTTAGTAGACACCACCAGATAGTTTTTCAAAGTACTTGTACAAATTTACATCTCCACCATCAATGGATGAGAGCTTTTGCCCCTCCACATTTTTGCCTTGGCTAGAGGCTCAACTGCATTGTGGAGAACGGAGAGACACAAAACTGGAGGAATTGTCAGCAGTAAGATGTTGCAAGATTTTAAGAGAAAGCATTAGAGTGTTCATTACTTATTCATTCACTCTTTCAACAAATGTTTGGTGAAGATTTGGTGCATATATGATGCTGTACTAGACTCGGGCTATATCTATAAAGGTAGGGACAGACTTACTGTCTTCATGGAGTTCATCATCTATTGGAAAAAGAAGCATCCACTGTCAGAAGAATTATAATACCAATTCCAAGTTCTTATTTTTTGATTTCCATTCCATTTCTGTTCTGTGGATGGATTTCCCTTAGGCTTTGTATAATTTCTTTCAGGCCATGTCTGCTGGGCCCCAGGTAACTGGATTAGCTTTCCTGAGGATTTTGATTGCTTGGATATCAAGATGCATTCAGATTCCAAAGCTCCAGTGTCACTTCTGGAGGTCAGTTAGTGTGGGGACTGGGTCTTTGCAGCTTGGAAATGATTCTGGCTTTCTGATTCATCATCTGCTTTTTTCGTGCTGTGAGTGGTTGTAAAAGATGAGGTCTGCACCTGAGCCACCACAGAGTGCTCATTAAATCTGTACTTCTCCTCGATTAACCAAACCGTTCTCTTCTGTAGGACCTTCTATTCCTTCACACACCTCACTTCCATAATTGGAAGTTGTAAAAGCCTCTCCTTACTTGAATCACTGTGTCCTACCTCTTCCGTGGCCAAATGTCAGTTTTCTCGTAATACACAGGCATGAAAAGTAATGATCCCTTTGGCAGGGTAGATCAGACAGCAGAGGCTTCTCTGGTGAAGAGGTTGTCTAATATTGCTTCAGAGTGATTAGTGGGGGGCACCTGGGTAGCTCAGTTGGCTAAGCATCCAACTCTTAATTTTGGCTCAGGTCATAACCTCAGCATTGTGAGATTGAGCCCTGTGTTGTGCTCCATGCTGAGCATACAGCCTGCTTAAAATGCTCTCTCTCTCTCCCCCTTCTTCTACCCCTCCCCTGCTCATGCTCTCTCTCTCTCTCTCGTGTTCTCTCTCTCTCTCTCTCTCTCTCTCTCTCTCTCAATAAACAAACAAATAAGCAAGAAAGTGATTTTTGGAAGTGGACCAAATTGGGAAAGGATCATGCATTGTGGGTTTGGGGCAAATTTGGCCCCACATTTATTCCCCCACAATTTATTGGCAACAACCTTGTGTCAAGCATTTGTGCTGGGCCTACCCTTGCAAACTCCGTCTGGTGAGGGAGACAGATATGCCAACCAAAAAATACAATGCAATATATAAATACTGCCGCTGGAGAAGTTCAGCGTGCTGGGATAGCAAGGAGGGGATTGCAACGAGGAGGCATCCACCCACTGTGTGGAAGAAGGAAGGCTTCCTGGAAGAAGTACCACTAGACTGAGACCTGATGGAGCTATAGCAGTGGGGGGAAAAGTGAAGAAGAATATTATAAGCAAGGGACACACCGTATGCAAAGACCTGAAAGGAAGAGGACGTGATGAATTTGAGGGACATAAATGAGTTCAGTCTACTTAGGTGGGTTATAGAAGGTAAAGTGAGACAAGGTCATGCTTTAGAGGTGGGTCCTTTAAGCGAGAGTCAGAAATTTGTGGACTTTTCCTTATAACAGAGAGGGAAGCAGGATGGCCTTTCAAGCAGAGGGAGTGACATGTTTAATTTACTTTAGGGAGATGACTCTAATTGCAGTTTGGCAAAAGGATGGTTCTGTGATAATTGGGTGGTTGAGAAGAGGGGTCAGAGCTGTCTTGTATGGCAGAAAAGCCCTTTTAGATTGTTCTTGCTTAACCGTTTGGTGCTTTAGCAGATACTCTGGGCTCCTACGTGTATGCCAGTGACGCCGTTTTATGCATACTCGGCCCAGGGCTCCCGAAGGGCTGCACAGCAACTCTGCCTAGTGGCTTTCTCTGGTAGCTGGAGCTCCATGAGCTTCTGTCCAGACTCCCCGGCTTTAGCTTCCAATCAGTGACTGTTGTGAGTTGGTAGAGAAATGCCCCAGGTCCCTTGCCATCCTAAGTGGGATAATCTGATTGCCCACAGTGGTAATCTCTTCAATAACATACTGTTATTGACTTACTTCCTTTCATTGTCTCACTTACTCCACCCCCCTGCTGTATACACTGTGATACAACATGCAGATGTCCCTTCATTGAAGGCCTTGTTGCCCCAGCTGCCTGGAGTGCTGTTGGCAGATGACCTTCAACTGTCAGTCCCTGCTGCAGACAGGTGCTTTGCCCAGGGACACACCTTATTCTGGGAAAGCCCACAGCCAGTGACTGGTTCGTGTGCGGATATAAAGGCTTAGCCATCCTAGCCAAGTTGTGGACTACTCACAAGTGTCCTTCAGGCTTCAGAGCTCTCTGTAGGGTTGGCTCAGGTGTTGCTGGGCCTGCATGCCGGCTCACCTCCTTCTGCTTCCTGTCCCTGCTTCTTTCCCCTTCCTTTTATAGGTGTTGATTCCAAGTGCATTCTCTAATGAACACCCTGCCTGCTGACTCCATCTCAGAATCCACTTTCTGGGGAACTCAACCAGTGACACCTACTTTCCTGGGATCACCCCTCAGACTCCTTGAATCATTGCTTTTCTGCCTTTTCTTCTGGGAGAACCAAACCCAAGGCAATACTAGGTCTTAATAAGCTGGGTAAACAAAGCTGGCTTGGTCTGAGTTCCAGAGTAGAAGGGAAAAGACAAGAAAGCCCAGCAGCTTTGAAAGAAAATGAGTCAGGACAGGGACTATTTCTTTGGACATCAACACAAACTCTGTATCAACTGTTTCCCCCTAGACTTAGTTGTTGGAATCTCTAACCATTCATGCATAAAGAAATCTTCCTGTATCTTCTCTAAAGTACGCTAAAGTATGTAGAGTTGCCCCTTTGGGAAGCTATTGTGCTTTATTTTGTAGTGTCTATCCTTATAACTTTCATTTAGGGGCTCATCTTGAATCCACTGTGTATTTTCTTTGTCTGCAGCTTTGTAGTATAGCATATCTGGATAGTCACTGACTTCTTGGACCCCAGTGTTGCCTACTTTGGGGCAAGCTTCTTCGGCGACTCTTGATGCCCCACTCTGTATCCCTCTTGGTCCATCTGGACCCATCTGTAGCTGGGGACAGTTTCCACCTGCATCTCCTTTTTCTGCCCAAGGGCTCCCTCTGGTACCAGGGAGAATAGTTTCAGGTCTTTGCACCCAGCAGCGAAACTTCCCTCAATTACTGCAGCAGGAAAACCATCGAATACATGGCCCATCTTCCTCGTCCTCCAGAGAGACCACTCAGAGGTATGTTTCACATGATTTCTCATAAGACTTCTTCTTTTTTCTTTTAAATATTTTATTTACTTGGAGAGAGAGAGAGAATGCATGAGCAGGGACAAGAGCAGAGGAGAGGGAGAAGCAGGGACAAGAGCAGAGGAGAGGGAGAAGCAGGGACAAGAGCAGACGAGAGGGAGAAGCAGGGACAAGAGCAGATGAGAGGGAGAAGCAGGGACAAGAGCAGAGGAGAGGGAGAAGAAGACACCCTGTTAAGCAGGGAGCCTGAAGCAGAGCTCGACCTCAGGACCCTGAGATCATGACCTCAGCTAAACTCAGACACCTAACCGACTGAGCCACACAGGTGCCCTTCTATTTCAAGGAGAATTAGAATCTCTATTTTTTTAGCTGGTCAAGCCCAAATGTACTTTCCAAATTTAGTGAAAACATGCCCTGCTTTTTGTTTTGTTTTGTTTTTGGTATAATGTGGTAAGTAAACAGGAAAAAAAAAACCCTTAATTTTACTTAGATGGATTAAAAAAAAAAAGACTGTATCTAAGTCCTTCTCTGAATCAGAAGTGCAGTCTTTGGGCTGGACACTTGGGCCCCTGGAAACCTACTGCCCACAGACCCATTTTCCAGTCCAGGGGAAGAGAATGAGGTTTTGGAGTTTATGCCTCGTCTTGCTTATATTGACAAGAAGGTGTCTGGCCATGACTGAGTCTGGAAGGACGTTTGTGCAGAAAATCATCAGCTTTTCTTTTCCTGTGCACTTACTTTGTGGGGCTGCTTTTTCATTCCATGTCACATATTTGGGGAAGACCCATCTGCCTGTTTGATTAATGAGCCCTCTCTGCAAAAGCAACAGAGATAAATGTCCTCTAGGAACCCAGCAAAGAGAAATGAAGAAATAGGATGGCTAATTTTCAGCCATTATTTTGGAGTCTGAACTCCTTCCCCGCATCAATTTAGCTATTATTTCAAAAACTAATTAATCTTCAGTCAGGCAGCTCCAAGGGACCTGTGTTTAGATAATTAACAACCCGTGGATTATGAAAAGTCTCACTTGCAAATTTGGCTCCAGCATTTGGGTAGAAGAACACTTGTAGTATTATTCCATTTAAACCCTCTTCCATCCATCCTTCATTTCCTGACAATTAAGAGCAAATAATTAACTGTGATGGATTTTGCTTGTCTACTTGCTACTCAGATAATGTTCTCCCTTCCTTTTTGTTCTTAAACTACCTCCATCTGAGCCTTTTTGACCAGCTTTGTAGATAATTGTGTCAAACCAGGTAACGGTAGGCTTCATTTGCAATTAACACACATCAAGAACACTTGGATTTTGCCTTGGATGGGGAGTGGGAGGAAATTCCCAGGGCTCCATCAGAGAAGCAGCTTATAATTTCTCCTTGGCCCTCAAAAGACTACAACATTCAGGAATAACTCTTTTTGAAAAATGTTTTCTCTGCCAAGTGAGGAGGAATTAAGGTTAGACATTAGGGATGATTTTGGGATTGAAAAGATTGAGACACCCTAGAACAAGTTACCAAAAGAAATGTTAGTTTCTATGAAATTTCAAAACCACCCCCTCCCAGAAATGTTGTTCATTCAATAAACTGGGGGCCTACATCGTGCCAGGCACTATAGAAATTTCTGGAAGCACACTGGCAAGGAAATCAAATACTGTTTTTTGAAATGTAGTTTTTGAAATGTGTAGTCTCATGAAATGTATAGTCCGGGGAAGAGATCAGACATTAATGAAAAAATCCTCCAAATTTAAATAAAATTACATCTGGAGAAACAAAATAATATGGAAGCATTTAATAGGAGGGTGTAACTTACAGTGGAAATGGTGGTAATAGGTTGGAAAGGCTTCCCTGAGCAAGGAGCATTTGAGTTGAGATAGAAGCATGAGTAGATATGAACTCTTGCAGGAAGAGCATTGCTTCCAGAGAGAACAGCATGTACAAAACCTCTGAAGTTTTAAAGCACTTAATGGACAGAAATCATTTTTTTTTAAGTTAACTCACATTTTTTAAAAAGATCTTATTTATTTATTTATTTGACAGAGAGAGAGAGAGAGAGAGAGAGATCACAAGTAGGCAGAGAGGCAGGCAGAGAGAGAGGAGGAAGCAGGCTCCCTGCTGAGCAGAGAGCCCGATGCAGGCCTCGATCCCAGCACCCTGAGATCATGACCTGAGCTGAAGGCAGAGGCTTTAACCCACAGAGCCACCCGATTGCCTGATGGACAGAAGTCTGAAGAAAAAAAAATCAAATGGATTGAGAGTATATTTTCTTTTTTTATAAATATGTTTTATTTTCAAAGCTTATGTAGGCTTTTCCTCATTTAAAAATTAATATTCAAAAAATTAAAAGCTAGTGAAGCTGGGGTGGGGGGTTGGAGCAGAATACAATCCCACAGAGTTTAGCTGCCTAAATCTCTCTTTGGAACTGCAGAATCATAGACCTCTAGAGGTCAGCTCTGAGCCCAGAAACTGAAGATCGGAGAGGGTGAGTGACTTTTTTTTTTTTTTTTTTAAGATTTTATTTATTTGAGAGAGTGAGCAAGCAAGAACACAAGCAAAGGGAGAGGGAGAAGCAGACTCCTCACTGAGCAGGGAGCCCAACATGGGGCTCCATCCTGGGACTCTGAGATCACGACCCAAGTAGAAGGCAGATGCTTAACTGACTGAGCCACCAGGTAGCCCAATAAGTGACTCATTAAAGGTACACAGCTAATTAGGGGCAGGTATCCTACCAGGAGTATACATGTCCTTGGGGGTACTCATAAACATTTTAGGAGGTCCATCTACAAATATTTTTTATTTGAATAGTCCATATTTAATTAAATGTATCAGGAAAAATAGAAGTGGTTCATCAAACTTTTGATCTCCTGGTTGGTATTGTTTAGAATGAAGTTATATGAGGGTAAGTGAGTTGGTTTAAACGAAAACTTAAAAATGTTAAAGTTGATACACAAATATGGCAAAACCCGTAAGCATTAAGCATGTGGATGATAGATGGGAATGCGTGTCCCCACACCATGCTTCTCAGAACACTTTAGGGTAAATTAATTAGGGACGAGAGATATTCCAGCCAACCTCAGAAAGTCCCTTTCATGACTCTTGATTCCAAAGTACTTAAGGCTCTTTCCACCTTGTTCCATTGTTTGGTTTCCTCTCCATGAAAATATCCCATTGGTTCATCCCTCTTCAAACTATGGAGGAAGAAAGTAAAAGGTCACTGACTTCATGTAATCCTGAAAATAATAGCCATGAATATAATATCAGTTATGGCAAGTGAGAGATTTGTGAAGAGGGCTGTCAGCACCTTTCTGAGACTGGGAAGTTAATGAATGTGAACTTTAGAAGCAGATTAAGGCACCATAGTAGACAAGACTTTTAGCGGGACAGCTGAGGAAGAAGCCCGTAATTTCCTTGGCTCTCCTTTTCTCCGAGTTGGTTCTTCAGGAAAATTGGTTGCCTTGCCTCATGAGCTCTGGGTTTGAGCTTGGAGGATGGTGTGGAAGGCAGACACAGGAATGTTCATCCATGGGCACAAGTTTCTGCTGAAAAGGTTTTCATCTGAGAGCAGGTGTGGTCAGGGCTGATTTATCACACTAGGTGCAGTACCTAGGGCCCACAAAAATGTTTTAATTTCTTTTAAATTCAGAAGAAAAACACGAGTATCATCCAGCCAGGGTTATATCTGTCTTTATACCAACAGTCATAAAAAATGATTTCAAATCTATATATTTTTTTGGAGGAAGGGATTCGTAAACACAAAAGTGCCTAAAACCCATGAAGCCATAATGTGGCTCTGAGTATAACAGGCATCTATATATTTTTGTCTGCTCACTATTTATTCCCCCATCTTCTGGTCGCAGAACCTGTGGAGAAACTACTCCTTCTTTATTCTCAGTCCTGGGAGATTCAGATGAGTTTTTATCAATCATGGCTCCAGAAGTGGTCCTGTGATTCGGGCCCAGCCAATCAGAAGCCCACATCCTTGTGATTGGTTCAGGATGAGTCAGTGACCTAGGTGGGGCCAATCAGGGCCAACAAGGCTCAATTTCACTGTGGGAAGTGAGGAAAGAAGTTCAAATGCAGGCTGGAGATGCTGGTGACCATCTTTACCACTCTATGAGGGGCCAGTTGGGCAAGAAGCTGTTAGGAGAGTCGCTGCTGAGTCTCCAGCAGTAGGAGTAGGGGGTTCTTTAACTTAAGGGCTGGGACACCTCCTGACATGAGACTCTCTCTGGAGAGGGTCTGATTGGTTCATCCTTGGTCAGGTGCCCACCTCTGGTCCAGTCAACTGTGGCTAAGGGATGGGGTGGCAACGTTCTAAAAACTTGATTGTCGAGACTCAGTGCCCTGAGGGAGTCTTAGGCTCAGGAGAAGGTGTCAAATACAGGTTATTTGCTAGAAAGTTGTTTGTTTGTTTGTTTGTTTGTTTCAGGTTAGGAAGCTATGGTATGTCAGGTGATATGGCTTGGCTTCTGATTTTGAGTGGGAGACTTTACGAAGCTTTAATCTAATTCAGAATTTCTCAATTCCTTAGGAATTTGTGTAATAACCAGTGTCAGTGGGGGATATTCAAAAGGATTTTATGATCAAGTGTATTTAGGAAATAACAGCTTAAATAACATCATTTGAACTTCTTTCCTACAGGACTTCTTAGATCTTTCATATATTCATATACATTATGAATCTCCAGGGGAGGAGGAAACTGAAGGTCCAGTATTTCTTAAACTTATATGACCATCAAACTAGGGATGTCATGAAATTCCTAGCTTTGAAGAAAACTACTCTTTTGAGGAATACAGGTTAAGAAATACCGGTCAAGGCACGCCAGGGTAACTCATTTTGTTAAGCATCCCATTCTTGATTTCAGCTCAGTTCGTGATCTTGGGGTCCTGGGATGGAGCCTCCAGTTCAGCTCCATGCTCAGTGGGGTGTCTGTTTCTCTATCTCTTCCTCTCCCTCTGCCCTTCTCCTGCTTGCGTGCACTCTCTAAAATAAATAAATAAATCTTAGAAAAAAGAAGTACTGGTCAAGTTTATTAACCTTGAGAGCATTAAATGCTTTAAAGTAAAAACATTGAAAAATCTAAAACCTTCAAAAGTCCTTTTTTATGAGGATGCACCCAGATTCTAGCAAGTTCAGTTTTTTTGTTTGTTTGTTTTTATACTGAGAGATGTGGAATCCTATACCAGCTCCATCAATATTTAAAATAATAGAAAGCAACCTTATTGATGTGAATTCTAAGCCCTAGGAAACTGTGCTAGGTGATTTATGTGCCCTGTCTCCTTTAATCCTCACCACAGTAAAGGAGGTAGATTCTGTGATTAGTCCCATTTTGTAGCTCAGAAAACTGAGGCACAGAGAGTTAAAGTAACTTGAATGTGGTGGAGGTAGAAGCTGAAGCCAGGTAATGGGACTCTAGCATCCTACCCCCAACCCATTCTAATGCTAAAGTAATTTGCATATTACATTGAGTAAGTCTCTTTTCTTACTGAATCTCAGTTTCTTGATCTGTAAATTGAGTGCGAGACTTTTATGTTTTTTTTTAAAGATTTTATTTATTTATTTGAGAGAGAGTGAAAAAAATAGAGTGCTAGGAGGAAGAAGGGTGAAAGAAGAGGGAGAAGTATACTCCCCGCTGAGCAGGGAACCCCACACAGGCTCAGTCCCAGGACCCCGGGATCATGACCTGAGCTGAAGGCAGACGCTTAACCCACTGAGCCACCCAGGCACCAACCTCCAGATTTTTAAAGCAGTCTAGTTCTATGTAGATTTTCCATGGTTGTGTGATTTGATATCTGTAACCCCACCTTGAGGAAAGTGGCCATCAGTAAAATGGTTTCCATGCTGCAGGTGATTTAAGACGGGCGTCAGTGGGGGTAGAACTGGGATACTTCAGACGACTGCTTAGAAACAGGAGCAGCATCCCTGAGTGTAGGTTTCACCACTGCAAAGTGACATGCTGGCTAGATAAGTAAGAACCTGTGAAAATGAGGCCTCTGGTGAGGTCTCTCTTGATTGCCAGTCTAAATTTAGCAAAGATATGAGATGCTTGGACAGACATCACTGGCTGCACTAGATGCCCCAGCGTCTTCCCCGGCATGCGGCAGATGGGTGTTTGAACCAGTCTCAGCAGTTCACTGGTTTGCCATCCATCTACCTGTGGCAGGTGGGCCTTGAGTCATCTCATGTTCTTCTGCCTCTGCATTGCTCACATGGGATAGATATCATGTGTCAGAATTGACGTTTTCTTCCGGAGGAAGAGGGCAGGATGGAAGAGGCCTGTTAAGCAAACCCTCGATGATACTATGTATCTCTAGACCACTTTATGCCTTCCATCTCAGAGGGAGCTATTTCCCAAAATTAAGATAATAACCCTAACCATTCACTGAACCCCAGATAGGTTCCAGAAGTATAAGATGTTATTGCCATTTTACAGATGGAAAACCAGAGTAAAAAGGTACCATGTAATGGACACTTGCTAAATGTGGTTAGTCCGCTAAGCCTATATGGACCTTAAATATATATATGTCTCCCCATCCCCTGCACACAATCCTATGAATTCCTACAGATATATTTTACTATGTGGTATGTTCTTGAATTTGGATTAAAATAATAATGAGAGATACTTCTATTATGAGTCTCATTTTATGTGATGAAACCAAGGCAAGTAGTATAAAGCTCTTAATGGAAGTATTAGAATTTAACCCAGGTGGTCTGATCATGCCTAAGATGACCATGTAATTTGTGACCTAAAAAGGCATTTTTAATTGAGGTGTAATTGGCATACCGCGTTCTATCAGTTTTGTATGTACAATGTAGTGATTTGACATTTGCTGTACGTTGCGAACTGCTCAGCATGATAAGTCTAGTTACTTGTCTGTCACATGCAAAGTTAATACAGTATTGCTTACTGTATTCCCCAAGCTGTATATGACATCCCTGTGACTTACATATTTTGTAACTGTAAAATAGCATTCCTTCGAGGGTGAAATGGATGCTATTAATAATAAGGCCAGAAGAGCAAGTATGAATCAGGATGGTCCCATGTCAGCCAGACTGGATGGTCACTTTAGCTTCAGGGATCTCCATGAAATAATAAAATTAAATAATGTATTTAAGGCATTTACCCCCATACCTGAAACATAGTATGGACTCCATATATTTTAGCTGCGTTTATTCTTCCCATAGTTAGAGGGATGGCCATATTTTGGGTTCAAGAAATGTCTGTCTTCCTTCACCCAGTGTTTTGTTTTGTGTTTGGTTTTCCTGGTTAATAACGCCAAGAAGAGGCAGTGTCATGCCTTGGATTGTAGAAGGGGTCCTGGAGAAACTGGCCTTATGTTGACTTGGAAGGTCTCTGCAAGGGTGCTGTCCGAGGTCTTGAAGGGTATTTTGTAACTATCTCATTTGTAATCAGAAGGGCACTTTGAGACACTTGGGTGTGTTTTGGGGTAGATGAATAGATGGTCTGTGTTCAATGAGTATCATGGCCCTGCAATTTAAAAATGAACTGAAATATTAATAGGTCTTACCAACTGCTGGGTGATTGCAGAGTTGAAAAGCCACCAGAAGCCTTTGGAACAGAATTGCTATGTGCTAGAAGAGAAATGATAGGGAAGGAAAAGTGCTGTGGGCTGGAGAGGGTGGCTGCCCACATTGAGGAGAGCTATTATTGGGGCAAAGACCACATATTCTATATGCTGTTAGGTGAATTGTGCCCCTTTAAGATTATTAATAAGCTCCTTGTATCTGTGCTTGGGAAATTAACCAGTCACATTATATGATAGTCTTGGTTGAATTACATGATAGTCACAGGTAAAATAATGAAGTAGGAATGGTTTAGTTTTAGCAGCCTCTTCACATCCTTCATATCATCCCCACAACCTGAACACAAGAACATATCTCCATGTGTTGGAAACTACTATCGGGACCTGCCCGCTACAGGGCCATGTTCTGTGGAAGGACCTGTATAGTGAGGAATATATTTAGCTGCAAGTAAAACTCATCTGTAGTAGCATATAATAAGGGGTCAGGAAGTCAATGGTTACTAGTGTTGGTCCAGTGAATGACTTGGGAATGTCAGGACCAGTGTACCTGTTCTTTCCTCAGCCTTTCCTTTATGTTAGTTATCTTAAGATCGTGTGGTAGCTGCTTTAGTTTCAGACATCACATATGTGTTCAAGACAGGAAGAAGGTGGGCAGGGGAAAAGGCAAAGGTACCACACCAGCTGCTTCTGTCTCCTCTAAATGAGAAAGCAGATGTTTTTTCAGGACTGCTCCCTCGGTAGCTTTTGCTTACTTTTGTTCCCTGTACCTGGGTCACATTACCATACTTAGCTGCAAGAAGGGTAGGAAAAGGGAACAAGATTGTCATGATCACCTTAGACCAATGACAACCCACTGCCTGGAGTTGGCACTTGATTTTTCCGAATGAAATTTGGTTTCGCCATCAAGAAGGAGGGGAGTAGATATTGCTGAGGCAATGAATGGTGTCTTCCGTTGTTCTTTTTTCTTTACAATCAGAGACAGTAGTCTGGGGAAACTGATTTCTATTACGTTTTTATACCTTAAGAGTCTTGAATTGTGCTTATAGCTTTTTAGAAAAAGTTTAAGTGGATAAATGACTAGTGTATTTCTGCTGAATTATAAAACAGGCCAAGTAGTCTCATTTTCTGTTAATATATTTTGGTTTGGGGCTAGGAATTTTATGAAAACACACCACAATTTGAAGATGTAGTTCTAATAATGAGAATTTCAGCTAACAGCAGGTCAGCAAGGAAAAATCTCATTTTCATAGAGCATTGGAGTGTGCAGTGTCCCTTGGTGAAAACTTCTGTTGCTTTTCAGTTTTTTGAGGAGAGTCCTAATATATCAGCCCCGGAAGAAGCCTTTGATAATGATAATCAATAGATAGAATTCTTGAACACTCACCATCTGCTAGGCACTGTACTTGGATTTTATTTTGTTTTAAGAATGAATTTATTTGAGAGAGAGAGAGAGTGAGCAGATGAGCAGGGGGGAGGGACAGAGGAAGAGGGAGAAGCAGACTCCCCACTGAGCAGGGAGCCTGATGCAGGACTTGATCCCAGGACCCTGGGATCATGACCTGAGCTGAGGGCAGACACTTAACGGACTCAGCCACCCAGGTGCCCCTCTGCTAGGACTTTAAAATTATGAATTCATTTCATCCTCATGATAAGCCAAGGTAGAAGCTATTATAATCCCCAGTTCACAGAGGTGGAAATTAAAACCCAGAGAGATTTAGTAACCCACCTAAGTTTATAAATACTGCATGTGGGGGAGCTTGGATTCAGATCCAGACTGCCTGGTCGCAGAGCACATGCTCATCTTCCTTGGGCAGAGTGGCCTCTTGGGTAATAATAGCTGTTTTTGCTTTAGAGTCTATTTTTGCATCTACGATGTGGCATACATTTACGTAAGTGTGTTACATATGCTTTCTCATTTGACTTTCACAACAGCCCGGCAAGGCAACTACAATTCTTATCCTCATTTTCCAGTAAAAGAAACAAGCACAGAGAGGATAAGAGACTTGGCCCTCTATTAGTTTGTGTGGGGTGAACTCCGCCTTATCTGGGCCCTGAACTCAGGATCTTTGCTTGTGTTGTTCTTTGAGAGAGAGAGAGGAGTGGGAGGAGCAGAAGGAGAGAGAGGCACTGGGGGGGGCGAGGAGCAGAGGGAGAGGAAGTGAGGGTCCCAAGGCAACTCTGCACTGAGCATGGAGCCCAACGCAGGGCTCGATCTCAAGACCCCGAGATTGTGACCTGAGCTGAAACCAAGAGTCAGATATTTAACCAACCATGCCATCCAGGCGCCCGGAGATCAGTCTTTTGAAATCCCTCATTCGAGAAATGAGATTCAACAGGAACAGGATGAGAAAAGCTCATTGAGGGTGGCTAGATGTCCGGAAGTCTGTGAGGTAAGGGGTCGTTACCTTCATTTCACATGTATTGGTTATGTTACATGCTAAACTGCTCTATCCAAGAGGCCCCCATATAGAGTGGCTTAAATAAGATAGAAGCTCATTTCTTCCTTGTGTACTGGTGGAGTTGGGTGGTTTGAAACTGGCTTCTGTTATTGGATTCAATGCAGCTATTTACTTGTAACTTCCTAGCAGAAGAGAGAAAGGGAACATAGAGGGAAAACAGCTTGCTCTTAGGGGTGCAATATGGAACTTTCACATACCATGCAGTCTCTCCCTCTTACATTCTACTGATCGGAATGTGGTCACATGTCATTAGCTGAAAGGCAGACTGGGAAGCATCTAGATGGGTGGCCATATGCTCTGGGAAGGGAAGGAGGGAATGATGGATATTGATTGGGGGCCAATTGGCAGTCTGTGCCACATCAAAAGTGAGGAAGTGGAGGCCCAGAAGGGTAAATATTTGCCCGTACCACTTAGTGGCAAACACAGAACGTGCACATTTTGAGGAAGGCTAGATGAGAGAGAAGTGTCAGGATGGGGAGAAACAGCTTGTCAGGCCAGGGAGTTGGTGCAGAGAAAGGACGTTGCAAAGCCCTGAGTGGTAGATACTTGCCTTACTGAAAGACTCAGGTACCGGCAAGAGCCAATCATAGAGGCTGGGCGAGTGGCTAGCTGGGTGCATGTGAATTCATGCTTATGATGAGGTGGCATGATTTGAAGCACGGATGGACACTGGGCTTTGGGGTTGCTGAACTTTAGGGAATACCATTTCCAAACAGTATGATTGGAAATGTGGTGCCCGGCAGCTATGCGACATGTGGGCTCTGCCTTGAAGACCCTTCTCTACTGCACTGTCATCGATTGGATTCCCTGGGGAGGCGGACTTCGGGGTGGGGATTGGCATGCAGGGAGTTTGTTCCAGAGAGCTGTTGGGATCCATACCTATGGGGGGAAGAGAAGGAAGCAGGATTGCAAAGAGGAGGAAGTCAAGCTGCAATTTGCTCTCAACAGAAACCTCAGCCAACCTTTGGAAGAGTTCTGAAGAGCCAGTGATCTTCCCAACCTGTCTCTGAAGTTGTCTCAGCAAGAATGCTGGGTCTGCATGCCCGCTGGTAATAAGTGATTGGGTTCTGGCTGCCCTGGAAAGGCGGCATAACCTTGGGCCTGACCTCAGATGAGATAGCTCTCTCCGGCCGAGGCAGTCCCTGAAAGGGGCTGATTGCAAAAGGCTCCCCTAAAAGCACTTCAGGAGTTGAGCCATTACATCCTTCCTTCCTGAAGGGGGGTCTTGGCAGTACCTCGCATCATCCGCCGCATTCTTCAGTCAACACACTGCCTACTCTTCCTTTATCACAGAGTGTGTCTTGAAGGACTCCCTTTCTCAAATCTCAAATATCTCTGGATTGGTGGGGAGGGGCTCTCTACAGTTTAGATTTCATTATGAACTAATTAACAGTTGGTTTAACCACCAGCCCCTCCTTGGGGTCTGTAACCAGCATTGAAGAACATTGAAGGGACAGATCACGCCTAGAGTATATGGGACAAGTGACAGGAGGTCTACAGGAAGCAGCAGGGGAAGCTGAGAGGGAGACAAAGCCAAGTTCCTCTTCTCCTCACCTAGCTCAAGGCAGATTCTGTCTCAGGTGGGATGAAAAGGAGAATGCGGGCACTGCATGGTTCTGATGTCAGACTTTGCCAACTCCCAATGTTGCCCAAGCCAAACCTGCCCCAGACATTCCTTCTTTCTTTTGTTTGAGTTTCTAATTCACTCTTTACCAAGATGGCCACCTGTTCAGGAGAATGAAAGATCACAGTTTGATCTGTTTCAGAGTTTGATTTTTTTCCTCTCTCTTTCAGTATAACAGCTCACACATCTATGGGCTACAGCTAAAAAGTGATTTTTAAAGACTTCTCATTGACAAAGAAATCAATGGAAAGAAATCTCTGCCCTTCACCTTCCCCCATTCTGCTTTTAATTATTTTTCCTTTTCAGTCCCCTGCTAGGAAAGTTTTGTCTGAGGCCATCTATCATACTTTGTCAGAAAGTTGCATTGTTTTTGTTTTTAAAGATTTTATTTATTTATTTATTTGACAGAGAGAGAGAGATCACAAGTAGGCAGAGAAGCAGGCAGAGAGAGAGGAGGAAGCAGGCTCCCGCTGAGCAGAGAGCCTGATGTGGGCCTTGATCCCAGGACCCTGAAATCATGACCTGAGCTGAAGGCAGAGGCTTTAACCCACTGAGCCACCCAGGTACCCCAGGAAGCTGCACTGTTAAGGGTGGGAGAACCTGGCTGAACCAGGAGCTGGTGAGATTTCCCCACAGTCTTGGCAATTAACTCAGCTCAAGCAAGGGGTGGAATCAAAGAATTCCATCAGGAAGATGGAATCCCAAGGTAAAGTCATCTTTCAAGGGCAGGATTATTGCAGAAATATCTTCATGACAGCCTCCAAGGAACAAGTGTTGAAGAGGGTAGGGTTAATGAAAGGGAAAGCTCAGAGAGGGATGACATTTCAAAAAGATATGGAAGGAAAGAACTTGGGTGTCCCAGATGCTCTCACTCCACGCTCCTCTGTTGCTCAGAGGTTGTGTCACCTCGGATAAGTTGGCTACCTCTCTGAGCCTCAGTTTCCTTATCTCTGAAATGGATGACTGCTCTATACATCTTTTAGTGAGATAAGGCAGGGGGAGAACTGGGAGGGGACATAGGCCAGTGTAAATAAAGGAGACTTTAACAAAAATGTGGTAAGAACTCTTAAAATGTGACAGATACTGTCCTGAGGTGTTTCATGAACACTACGGTTTTATTCCTTGTAGGTACAGGGTCGTATAGTGGATTTCTAGAGCTTGTTCTCATCTTGCATAACTGAAATTTTATCCTCATTGAACAGCAACTCCTCATTTTCTTCCCCGCCCTCACCCAGCCCCGGGCAAACATCTTTCAGTTCTTTGTTTCTGTTAGTTGGACTATTCATGCAGTATTTGTCCTTCTGTGACTGGTTTATTTCACTTAGTATAATGTCCTTTGGGTTCTCCATGTTACTGCATATGGCAAGATTTCCTTCTTTTAAAAGGCTGAGCAATACTCCATTGTATATGTAAGCCACATTTTCTTTATCCATAGCAAAAAACAAACAAACAAACAAACAAACAAACACTCCCCAAAACAAAAAACAAAGCACAACACCAAAAAACCCAAAACCAAAACCCTGATCGAAAGATGGGCAAAGGGCGTAAATAGACATTTCTCCAAGAAAGACATATAAATGGCCAACCAGAATATTAAACATTTCTCAGCATCACGAATCACCGGAGAAGTGCAAAACAGAACCACGTGACTTATCAGCTCTCACCCATCAGGATGGCTACTGTGAAAAAGACAAAAGATACTGGGTGTTGATGAGAATGTGGAGAAAAGGGAACCCTTATACATTGATGGGAGTGCAAAATGGTACAGCTACTATGGAAAACAGTATGGAGGTTCCTAAAAAAAAAAAAAAAATTGGAATTCCCATGTGATTCAGCATTCCCACTCTGGGAATAAAAGGGGCTTGATCATGAAGTCCCTGGAACTATAGCGGAAAGTTACCAGAATCTAAAATGCTCTGATGACCTCTTTTTCTTTGCTAACTCATGTTCTCTGTGTTTACTTGGGACTCTTCTACTCTCCTTTCTACACACCTGCCTCATCTGTAACTCAGTTTTAGCTGATACAGGATTTTAAGGCGGCTCCATTCCCACTCTGCCTTAGGAACTTTCACCTTCCATTCCCGTGAACAGATGCCTCCTCCTGTTTCTTAGTTCACATTCCTGTGAGAGAGAATGTGTTTGGTTCAGCTCATCTTGATGCAGTAGGCCTTGGGGTGGCTGCCTTGAGGCCATGTGATTAAACTGAAGCTGGTCAGCTGTCCATCAAAGGGTGGGCTCACATGGATCACATCTCTGGTGCTGCCCCCATCCACCTTTCTCCGAACCACGTCCTGCAAGTGACCACCTGAAGAAAACAGTCAAAGCCACCCAGTCATCTAGATTCACACAGAAAATCCAAATGAGTTCAAAGTGGATATGAAGACAGTTCAAGGTCTTAATACTGGGTTCCTGACTTGGCTTTCTTTAGCTCTAATCTGATTAAGGTAGAAAGTTTTTCTTGAAGAGTGGAGGCTGGGATGTGGGTGGGACATATAACATGGCCAAGTATGGCAGATGGGCTTTTCCAAAGATGGCCATGACCATATCTCCAATCCCACATGTATTTTTAGAGCCTTGCTACTCCACATCAAAAGTCCATGCCACTTTCCTTCCAACCCTGTGACCACCTTGAGCAATAGAATATGGAAATGGTATTCGATGATGTTACAGGCTAGTTCACAAAAATGCTGTGCCCCCCCTCCTTGTTCTCTTAAGATGTGCACTTTTGGGGCATGGCCACCATGTTGTGAGGAAGCCCAATCAGCCTCTAGAAGGAAACCAAGCTCTTCAGCCCATAGCTTTGGCTGGATTCTCAGCTTGAACCAGCACCCACAAGCTGGCATGTGAATGAGCTATCTTGAAAATAGATGTGGGGCACCTGTGTGGCTCAGTGGGTTAAAACCTCTGCCTTCAGCTCAGGTCATGATCTCAGGGTCCTGGGATCGAGGCCCACATCGGGCTCTCTGCTCAGCGGGGAGCCTGCTTCCTCCTCTCTCTCTGCCTGCCTGTCTGCCTACTTGTGATCTCTTTCTATCAAATAAATAAATAATCTTTAAAAAAAAAAAAAGAAAAGAAAATAGATGAGGTTCCAGGTCCCAGTTGAGCTGCCTCACCTAGCACTCCTTGGAGCAGAGAATAATCATCTCCACCAAGCCCTATCCAGATCGCAGATTTGTGAGCAGAATAAAGGACTGTAGGTTGTTTTTGGCCACTCAGGTTTGGGACATTTTGTCAGAGAGCACAAATGGCAGATATAGCATTGGGTAGATACTCTTATGAACTTGCTAGTTTTGTGTGTGAATGGGGAGTGAAGACGGTTGAGAATGGGCAAGGGGAGGTCATTGGCTGCAGAGGGAGGGGGGAATACCTCAACTCTTAACAATTACCACTTACCAGGCACATGCTCTGCGCCAGACTCTGAGCTGAGGGCTTTGAATTAATTCCTTCTACCTCCCTCAGAGGCGGGGAATATTACTGTCATCATCCCACACCCGAGGAAGCTGGTATCTGGAGAGTTTTAGTCTCTGCTGTGGTTGTGAAGCTGATATGTTGTAGAGCTCACATTTGAACCCTGGTTTGATATCAGCTTAATTCATTCTTTTTTTTAATTTTTTTTTAATTTTAAGATTTTATTTATTTGAGAGAGAGAAACACAGCCAGAGAGGGAACACAGGTAGCGGGAGTGAGAGAGGGAGAAGCAGGTCTCCCGCCGAGCAGGGAGCCCGATGTGGGACTCGATCCCCGATCTCCGGGATCATGACCTGAGCCGAAGGCAGTCACTTAACCAACTGAGCCACCCAGGTGCCCCAGCTTAATTCATTCTTGACCAGAGAACAAGAATCAGGGCTAAGATCAGAGAGAAGCGTATTCTTGGCAGATGAATAGCTATTCAGTGGGGAATCTTTTTCTCCTCCTCTTTGAGATTCATCATGAATTTCATAGGTCCTTCTTTTTTTATTTTATTTTATTTTATTTTTATTTTTATTTTTTTATTGTTACTTAAATATTTTTTTCCAGTGTTCCAAGATTCATTCCCTGTTCCCCACACCCAGTGCTCCATGCATTAGGTGTCCTCAGTACCCACCACCACCATAGGTCCTTCTAATATGTATTTAACGCTTACCCTGAGTCACATACTCTTCTAAGCCCCTTACTTACACATTGCATTTAATCCTTACTGTAACCCTTGTTTTTCAGATGAAGAACCTGAGGTTCTCAGGGGTGAAACACTTGTTCAAGGGTACGTAGGTAGTAAATGGCAGGGCTGACTCCGACACCAATTCCCTGCCTGTTAAATACTTCTGCTCCTTAATTTTATGAGCGAGGATGAGAGGATGAAGGAAGGAACAGGGGGAGGAGGGAAAGAGTTGGAAACAGCAGGGAAGCAGAAAATCCTAAGTTGAGACACAGAAGTGGGAAGGAGATAGAGACACGGCAGGTAGGTTTTGTCGATGACCGAGCCGGTCGTTTCCAGATAGAGACATCTGGGTCGCGGAGGGGGGACAAAGCTGTCAAGCCGTTGTCGGAAAGACACCAAGTCTGGGGGTGGTGGCGGTGGACACTGTCAGGCTGACTGTAGAGCCTGCCTCTTACAGGGCTATTCCTCTTCCAATAATGTCGTAGAAGTATATAGAGTGAAGGAGGAGAGTGCGTTGGAATGAAATACTGTATAATTCATTTGTCTTCTTTACTGGGGAAATCTCCCTATAATTTATCAGTAGGAAAGGTTTAAGTGAGTTTTGTAGTTCTTTTTATATGCCCTTAAGAGGCAGGCTCCACTTTGCCAATAGGGGCTTTTTCATCATTCCCTGAACCACAAGTGGGGATTCTGTTTTAGAAAAAGGAGAGGAGTTCTAAGGAAAACAAACAAGCAAGAATTTTTGCAACCAAAAGCTACATGCCCAAATGCAAAGAGAATGCAAATTGTGACCCAGAATGTAAATTTGTTTCTCCCTACCCTATACAGTGTGAACATGAGCCCATCCACACGTACAGCCTAACACATGTGTATAGTCACACCCACAATCCCACATAGTCACATACACACATTATACTTGCATAATCATATGCACAGACACACAAACACACACACACACACACACACACACCCCATTATGATTCCCTGAGCACGGGGTTTAGGTGGCTCCTAAAATTCTGTTGAGTTCCTGAGGTTAGTGGACCTGAGTTCAAATTCTGTGTCTGCCCCCTGCTGGCTTTGTATCTTTGATCAAGTCACTTCATCTCTCTGTGCCGTGGTTTCTTCATATATAAAGTGGACATAAAAATGTGTCCAGTTCATAGAGTTGCTGTGATCATTCAGTGATTGATTGCATGTATAGTGCTTAGAAAAGTGTCTGACACGCAGTGGCTCTCTGTGAGTGTTGTGGTTAACGATGCTGTGAACTGGGTAGATTTCACTAGTAACACTATTGTCATCATCTGCTGTCATCAAAACCTTCCTTTTCTTGAACTCTGCTGTGCTAGGTTCTGTGTCAAGAGGATTACTTGTATTATCTCAATGCTCAAAACAGCTGCATGAGGTAGATACTATTTTTTTTAAGATTTTATTTATTTATTTGATACAGAGAGAAAAGGGGGAGAGAGAGAGAGCCCACAAGCAGGGGGAGCAGGAGAGGGAGAAGCAGGCTCTCTGCAGGGAGCCCAGTGTGGGGCTCCATCCCAGGACCTGGGATCAGGACCTGAGCCAAAGGCAGATGCTTAATGGACCGAACCACCCAGGTGCCCCAAGGTAGATACTATTTTGATGGAGAAGGAAATTAAAGCCTGAAAAGGTTCAGTAACTTGCTTGAGGTCACACATGTGGGAAATGGCCAAACTAGAACTTAAACCTAGGTCTGCATAATTCCAAGTCCTAGTTGTTAATCATATTGCAACATATGATCTCCCTTATGTAATAGGGAGGGGAGGGGAGGGGAGGGAGAGCGGGAGAGGAAGGGGAGAGAGGGAGAGGAAGGGGAGAGAGGGAGAAAAGGGGGAAAGAGGGAGAAGAGGGGGAGAGAGGGACAGGAGGGGGAGGGAGAGAAAGAGAGAGAGAGAGAGAAAGACAAACCAGTGGAATGCTGGGGCCCAGAAGAAAGCAGACCAGACCTTGGAGGAGAGAAGGAAGTGCGTTAGTCATATTATATGCAGCAGATAGATCTGAGCACGGGGTTTAGGTAGAGAAATGTGGGTCCATACAGTAGGCTAATAATTTTGCACCATTCAAACTGGTGTTCTTTAAATATTTGCTTGGCATTAATTTGGAGGAGATCCTGAGCCTGCGTGGGGCAAAGGCCTCTGCTCTGCTGATCTAAGCAGTTAGCTCCAGCTCCAGGTTTGCATTTCATATTCAGGAAAACAAAAGCCCTACAGCTAAAGAGATCAACCCTCGGAGGAGGGCAGTCGGAAAGCATTTGTTGTTACTCAGGCATGCCTCGTGGGGACATCTCACTGTCTTCCCCAGTAACTTATCAAAGTTTACTATCCAACTGCACA
This sequence comes from Spilogale gracilis, assembly GCA_004023965.1. NCBI lineage: Eukaryota > Metazoa > Chordata > Mammalia > Carnivora > Mephitidae > Spilogale > Spilogale gracilis. The sequence continues at coordinate 24,657 of PITA01005551.1, read as the reverse complement.
CAGTACTATCCCTAAGAGGAGTTCTGGTAAACACAGCTTTCTTCATCTTGTGGCCTTTCCAGTGATGCTTTAGCGTCCCATACAGACTGGAGCCCTGGGCTGCAGCAGGGCTGCCCTAGTCATTAATCAGGTCTCAGGGGAGGGAAGGTGGGAGGAGCCATTCGATTGGTTATTGCTGATATCCTTGGGCAGAGCACCTCCGTGGAAAGGTGGGGGAGGATGCTAGGTTAAGCAAAGAGTAAATGTGTGCTGAGGAAGTGGAATCAGTACGTATGAAGAGGTGCTTTTGAGAAGACGGATTTGATAGATGGAGGAGACAGCAATGTGAAGGGAAATGGCTCTCATTTTTCTTCAGTTACAGGGAACATCCGAAGATGATTCTCAGCAGAGAAAAAGGATTGGTTAGACAGGGAGACTCCTGTGGAAAAGAGAAGGAGCCACTGAGGGGCAAATACTGTCAAGAGGAGACGGGAGTGGGAAGGATCCAGAAGGGCTGGGAGCATGGGCTTGGGATACTCAGATCTGAATCCAGACTCTGCCTCTATAGCTATGTGTCCTTAAGCAAACTGCTTAATCTTTGTGGGCCTTGGTTTTCTCAACCCCAGAATGGGGATAATAAGGCTTACTTCGCAGAGTTGCTTTGAGGGATAAATAAGATAATGTTGTAGAGTGCTTAGCAGAGTGCCTAGCACTTGGCAATACTCAGTGAATGCTGCTACAGTGTAAAACAAAATGACATGTGAGGCTAGGGGGAGATCTGGTGACATTGTGGAATGGAACAGATGGTAAGTGCTTGATAAGTTTTACTGCTGGGAAGTTAAGAACTTTCCTAGCCAGTGAAATTTGAGGGATATTTTTCTGGGTGCAAGGGCTTGTGGGAAAGCTTTTTCTCCTTCATGGAGAGAGTTGAGAAGATAAAAGTCCTGTTGAATACCTTTGTATGCTGTTGCGTGAGTAGTGATGCCTGGAGCTGTGGTAGCCGTTTTGCCACCTGGGGGTGAGGTGAGGGAGTGTTAAGCCCGAGACTAAAGGGTCAACGGGAAGATGGTGGTGTAGAACGGTGGAAAGAATATCCGTGACGGAGGTCACCCAGTCTTGGGGAGTAGGGGGAAAATGAAGAAAAGGGAGGGAGGAAGAGAGGAAAGAGAGAGAAGTTTCTTGACATTAAGCTGCTGAACAAAGTAGTTTAAGTTCCTTAATGTTTAAGATCTCTTCGGTTGGATATTTTGTTAACTGTAGTCAAATGTATGGTGAATGATACATTGTCCTTGGGAGACAGCATGCACTGCTCAGGGAACGTGAATAGTCTGGCTGCAGGACAGGGTGGACGGCAGGAAAGAGAATTCTGAGAGGAAAAGAAGAAATGCAGTCACAGAAGTGAGAAACAGTGCGGTGTAAATGGAATGTTCTCAAACATTGAAAATATTGAATGTCTGGATTCTGAAGTACAAAGAAAGACCCGTGAACTAGTGAGTGAGCAGGGCGGGGATACTCTAGGGGACAGGTCACAGATGGTTTTGAACACCTTGCTGGATGGATATATTGATTCAGGGGAGAGCTGCTGAGCAATTTTCATCCTTAGGGGCTTTTGTGAGCATAAGGAAGTCGAGGAGTAAGGGGGACAGACCAACCTCTTACGGTTTTTATTGTCTATCCCAGTGGCACCGGTGCTCCTTGTTCTTCCTTTGGGATGACATTTTTACTTTGTTTCATGAATGAGCTGCCTATTTCTCTCTTTCACTCCAGGTCACAGATACCAATACATGGTTTTATTCTGAGGATAGACCAGAACATGTGTTAATCTTCAGCAATGTGATATTTCTCATGTACTTTCATTTAGCAGCCTTGTCTCTTATTAAATCTAATTAGTTTCTCTGCTGCTAAGAGATCGAAGGCCTCCTCAAAATGAAAATGTGTAGCCTGAGTCAGATTGAGCAAAGGACCTTGTCCAGGGTTTTCAGTCACCCTTTCTAGAGGTCCTTAGCTTTTGGATTCAAGCTTCTGCTCCCCGCCCTCCACCTCTAGCCACAGTCAATCGTTTCAAGGATGATGGACATTTTGGAAATTGAAGGGTCTTGGAATGTATACAGTCCCGCCATTCTACCATTGAGGAAACAGAGTCCCAGTGAGGACAGATGACGTGCCCAATGTTACAGAGCAAATCAGGACAGAAGTGGAACTAGAGCACAGGTCTTCTGGCTCTCAATCTATTGCCTATATGGCCGGATCAACATGAACATCGACTGTAGACATTTGAGTGCCATCAGGGCATGAAAATATTCTCCGATGTATTATCTACTGAAAACATTGATTCCCCATACATGAATTTTCACCTAATGCTAGTCTGTCCGCACTCTCTAGTCAGTGTCTCGGTCAGCCTCTTCCCCAATGATCTGATGTTGTAAACATGCAAATGGTGTTAAGAAAATATGCAAACTGGCTGCAAAGTAACACTGATTCTTTTTTTTTTTTTTTTGGTAGTTTTTTTTTTTAAATTTTATTATTATGTTATGTTAATCCCCATATGGTACATCACTGATTTTTGATGTAATGTTCCATGATTCCTTGTTTGCATATAACACCCAGTGCTCCATGCAATATGTGCCCACCATAATACCCATCACCTGGCTCACCCATACCCCCCCACCCCCCCTCCTCCCCTCTGAAACCCTCGGTTGGTTTCCCTGATCCATAGTCTTTCGTGGTTCATTTCCTCCTTCATTTTCCCCTTCCATCTCCTAAAGTCCTCCATGCTATTCCTTATTTTCAAACTGAAAATCTTGCATATAATGTGGAATTTCATGAAGCTGATGATGGTGATGCCTGGTGAGCTACTCACACCTCATGTAAAGCCCTTGAGCACCAGCTGAGCACCTGGCTGACTTAGGCAATTAAAAAACACTAAAGTCTGCAAGGAGGAGCCCAGAACGGGAGCTGCAAAGGGGAGAGAGAGGAAGAGCAGAGGATTAAAAGAGATTTCTTGGAAAATTGATGTAGCTCCTCTTCACAGACTTGCTGTTAAAGTCCATCATGAGTGGAAGCATCTCCATGTTATGCTGGGATGTAATGTGGCTAGAAGGATTACGTCGTGTACCAAATAAATCAATAATACATACTTGGTTTTAAGAATGAGTACATGGAAGAAAGCGACTTAATTATAACTTCAGTTTGTTTTAATATGAGATAAAAGCACATTTTCATAATGTTAAGTTTGATTTTAAAGGTAAAGTCCCAATCAAACCATTTTTTCCCCACTATTTTTATCAGGATTTTATTCCACTGCAAGTAGCATAAACCTGACTACAGTGATTTAATTTTTTTTTTTAATAACATGAAGTTGAGGGAAGGTGGTTTTGGCTCTGGTGCATTGGCTCAATAATTTTAGAATGATGCCTTTGTAATTTTCTTGTATTTTCCCTCAAGGATACAAGATGGCTGTTGCTGTTCCAGCCTTCACATCTACACTCAATTCAAGAAGGGAATGGGGAGATGGCTGTGCCAGTCTTCTCTGACTCTGTATTAAATCAGAAAAGCAAAGCCTTTCCCAAAAGCCTCATTAAATATTTCTGCTTATATTTCATAGGCCTATCTTTCCTAGCTTCATGGGCATCTGGAAATTTAGTATTTGGTTTTCCAATCTTCAAGTAGTCGGAGGTGGCAAGGGATAGATATTGTGAAAGATACTGTGAAAGATACCACCACTGCTGTCACCCCCACCACCCATACCACCACCACTGTCTACTACAGTGCTGCAGGTGGCCTTTAAGAAACTCTAATACTGATTTTCTAAGATAATAAAATTCACCTATACCTAGAAATTTATCTTCAAGGCCCAAGAAGCTTCCAGAGATCAGACTTTGGCACATTTTTTAGCAGAATCTGAAGCCTAAATGGAAATTGCTTTCAGCAATGTCAACTTGACATGATTCTTGCTTTTAGAAACAGCAACAACCATGATGTACAAGCAGTTTACCCTCCATATGTAGCATCTCATTCGACTCTTAAAACAACCCCCACGAGGTACATAAAGGAGATGCTGTGATATTTCACATTTCACAAGTGAAGACAGAGAGGCTCAGAGAGATGAAGCAGCTTGTCCAAGGCAACCTAGCTGGAGAGAGTTGTAAAGTTGAGATTTGAACCTTGGTTTGGGCTGACTTCAGATTTCATTCTTTTTCCATTACACTGAAATGCCATATATTGGCATGTTCCAAAGCGTGTCCCATAGAAATAGAGTTAAAGGATTTCAAAAAAGGTGGGATGTAACATATGTTCACATATATTTGAAACCTTCTGTGATAAACAGAATTAGACAGAGGCTTCTTGGATATTGCATTGTTTAGTTCTCTAAAGAAAGGCTAGAATTTGCATCCTTCCCTCCATTACTCAATTGTGGAAACTTTCTAAAAAATATAACATCCCATAGGACTATCCATTCATTTGTTTATATAACAAAAATTATTGAGCTCTGACCATATTGCAGCACTCTTCCAACTCTTGGGGAACATTGGTGAGTGAGATAGACCTGGTCCCTGCCCTCACAGAGCTACCAGGCCAGCTTGCAGGCCATGTCTCTGAATAAACTTTGGAGAAAACTGTGATCCTTAGTTGGGTTCACCCATTCCCAGAGAGGACGTATCCCAAGAGCAGCCAAAGGCTAATAGGGGTCTTAGTCTTGACCCAGCTTGGTTTTCTGCCTGAAGTCTACCTGTTGGCCTTCCAGGTATGAAAGGGGATATGTCCTTCCTTTCTTATCCCGCATGGGAGGAGAGATAGGTGAACTAACAGAGGCAGAATATTTTAGAGAGATGATAAATGGAAGCACGGTTGACCAGATGTTCTGGTAATGCTTCTGTCTCACAGGCTTAGAGCCTATGATGGCAAGTGCCCCGAGATCCTCAGTTCTCAAAGGGGGATTGGCTGTCCCCCCAACTCATGCCCCACCCCCTCTCCTATTGCTTCCCTTCTCTCTTTGAGTTGCTTTGAGTTGTTTGTTTTCCCTGATGACAGCTGACCTCTCTGTTTTCAATCCATTTCTAGAGTGAGAGAATGGCTATAAAATATTAAATTCTAGTAAATATTAATGCCCCATCACTGTCACATTAATTCAGCCTTGTGAATTGAGAGGTCAGGACTGGGTTGATGAGTAAGTTTTACCATGTTTACCAATTGCCACCACTGCTGTCGCACACCCCCACCCCCACCCATACCATCACCACTGCCATAATTGCCACTATCAGCAACTTTGTAAGGTCTTGTAGTAGCTAAGAAACCATCCCTTTGGGAGCCAGAGGGACTTTTCACTCTGCTTATTCTCTTCACCAACTACTTCCTAAGGCTCAAAAGGTGTACCCATACCCAGTAGGGCCATTAAATTTTAAAGATCTGTTGCTCAAAGGGGAACCTTGAAGACCCCAAGGCAAATTCTGATCAGGATGGTGAAACCTGTCACATCTTTCTACTTCATCCTTATTTCTCATTACTGTGAACATGGTCAACATAATTCCTAATAATAATGGTGTGATGAATTGGTAATATTAAAAGCTCTTTTCCTCAATGTTGACAGAAGTTGCTACATTTCCAGCTGCTTTTATCTGTAGAGGTGGGAGACTTTGCTTGAGTGTGTGATGTAGAAGCAAATCAAGGAAGGACTCATTGCTCCAGGGGAAGAACACTAGGCAGGTATGTTTTGGGATAGATAAAGCCTTTTCTCCCTATATTGTTTGTTTTATGGACCTTGATGGCTCATGTGGAGGAATTAGATAAATTTATGTAGGGAAACTCGTGGGTTCTTGGGAGAAAACATATTATTAGAACATCTTTGATGGACTCTAAAAACCTTAATGAAGTTAACTGAGTGGACTCAGAGGTCTCTGATGGGAAACTAATGAGGAAGGGAGGGAAGAAGCTGGAATCATGACCTGGTTCTACTTCAGGGCCCAGGTCTTAGGAAATATTGTAGTGTATGGATGATGTCCCCATACCTTTGGACCTAGCTGTACTGGCACTGGGGATGGGCTCTAGGACTTCTGTGTGTTTTTGTAAGTGCGCATTTAAAGCAATTTTGTGATTAATATCCTTAATATGTATATGGGTATACAAAATATCCTCAAACATGTATATCTATGTGTGCATATGGTTACGTTCCTTATAATTCACGAGATGGGCATGGTAGGTCAAAGGAAGTATCAGTCAGCATGGGTAGGGTATGCAGAGTAACAAACAACTCTAAAAACTCTAAATAAAGCCTATTTCCCTCTCGTTCTGTGTATCTAGCTGAGTTATACTTACATCTTCTCATTCTGGGACCAATTTCAGACAGTGATGGTCACCAGGGAAGAGGAAGAGTTCCCTGGGTGTTACACTGATGATTCAGTGCTCTGGCCTGGAAGTGGTACTCGTCACTTTTTTGTTTTCACAATTCATTAGCTTGAACCACATGGATCGAGACTCATTAGATGATTACTAGAAGACCATGAAGTTCAGTTTTACTCCATTTCTGGAAGGTAGAAAGCCAGAAACGTTGTGAACAGCATTAGTGACTACCTCAAGTGATGTGGACATTTTTAAGGCTTCTGATGCATATTGCCAGATTTTCCTCCAGCATGATGTGTCAGTTTATCCTCTTGCCCATGAAACTGACCAGGACTTATTTGAATAACGGGCCGTGCTCCACTGCATGGGTACATCGTAAGTTATTTCATCAACCCCCTGCAAGCGAGTACCAATCTTTTCTCTTAAAATGATATGACGAATGTTGTCGTACACACATGTATTTGTTCCCTTAATTCTTCAGAATAAATTCACAGAAGTTGGACTGTTGGATCAAAGAATACACACACTCTTAAGGCTTTGATACGAACTGTCATATTGTCCTCTCAAAATGTTGAGCCTTTTTCTATTCCTGCTGTTAGAATAGAGGGTACCTGTTTCATTGGTTTGGAGAGAGTGATAGCAACAGCTGTGAGTGTCTTCCAAGTTTCTTGATTCCAAATCTCCAAGTCCAGATGCTCCTGACCTTGGGAAGTTAAAGACTGAGTTCAGACATTCAGATTTGCGTCAGGTGAGGAAGAGAGAGAGAGAGAGAGAGAGAGAGAGAGAGAGAGGGAGAAAGATATTATCTGCAAGACCCATTTTCAGGCTGGGCAGGCACTGAGTGTTCTAACTTGCTTTTGTCTTAAGCTAGAGTGTCTGGCTGCCATGTTTACCTTGAAACCTCGTGTCAGATCAGCCACACTAATGGATGAGGCACACCGGATAATAGAAAAACTAATGGGGCAGTTGTTCGACACAGCACATCAGCAGACCCCTCAGCTTTCTCTGTGACAATGGCCAAGTCAGCCCCATCCTGCTGATCACAGCGCAAGGGGAGAGGGCCAGCTGGCAAACGGAAGCCTTCAGTGCAGTAACCGGGGAAGGGCACATGAAGGGGAGAGAGAGAGCAAGGACTCATAGATCATTATCTGACAATGGATTTATCACTTTGGGGAAAGTTAAAGAGCTACAAGCATTGAGGCAGATCATAGTTTGCTGTTTGAGACAATAGAGAAAATACAGAGTGGGGGGAGAAGGGAGCCCACATTGCTCTGCCTTAAGGATTCATGACACATTTGGGAAAAGGTGAATTCTCAGCTTATAACGTTACTGTTTCTCTGTCATGTTCTTTTTTGTTGCCACAATAATGATGTTTACTCAGAAGGGAAGAAGGGAAAGCACGGAAAGTAGAGGTTACTATAAAGCATCTATTTTGAGCTTTAGTCTAGTCCTGCATGGGCTTGTGTGCCCACATAAATGTGCACACGTAGGTACACACCCATCCTTTGTCCCTCTCTCTAGCCCTGTAGTAATTAGGATGTTTTGACTGAATAGAATAAACCTAGCTCGAAGTGGCTTAAGTAATAAGGATATTTATTACCCGTAAGGAGACCCTATCCTTTATCATTCAAGCCAGGAAACTGTTGTTCCCCACAAATGCTGAAGCAAGCGGTCCACTGGCACCAGCGCAAAGTGGAATGGTTCCAGGAAAACCAGGACTGTTAGGGACAGGATGTTTGTGTCCCCTACCTCCAGCCAACCAACTGATAGGTTGAAATTTAATCCCCAGTGTGATGCGATGGTATTTGGAGGTCAGGCTTTGGGGAAGTAATTAGGTCTTGATGGTGGAGCATTTATGAATGGGTTTAGTGTCCCTGTAAGGAGAGGCCAAAGAGCTAGCTAGCCTCCGTGAGGATACAAGGACAAGCCGGTTTTCTGGAGAAGTCAGTCTTCCTGGCAGAAGACGTTTCTCACTAGAACCTGACCGTGTTGGCATTCCCATCTCCGACTTCTACCCTCCAGAACTGTGATAAATGAATTTTTACTGTTTAAGCCACTCAGTCTATGGCAATTTATGATATCAGCCCAAGCTGATGAAGACAAGGTTGTATGATCACCAGAATTATCCTACATATCAAGAGATTTCTAGACAGGACAGCTGTAGAGTCAATTTCAAGGATCAAAGACATCAAGACCCTCAAAAGTCTCAGTGGCTAGCTTTTGCCCTTATATTTTTCCCTTAGAGCTCAGAAATAGCTGCCACAGCTCCAGGCATCCAAACATCAACATCCTCAAAGGCACTGACTTTCTAAGAGCAAGGACTACATTTCCTAGAGCCCCCAACAGACTACCTGTCATGTCCACTGGCGGGAATCATGTCACATGTCTGTGCTCCAACCAGTCACTGAAGGGGTTGGTTTTGACTAGTCAAGATTCAACCCTCTGGGGGCACCTGGGTGGCTCAGTTGGTTAAGTGACTGCCTTCGGCTCAGGTCATGATCCTGGAGACCCAGGATCGAGCCCCACATCGGGCTCCAGCCCCACATCCAGCTCCAGCCCCACATTGGGCTCCCTGCTCGGTGGGAGGCCTGCTTCTCCCTCTCTCACTCCCCCTGCTTGTGTTCCCTCTCTGGCTGTGTTTCTCTCTGTCAAATAAATAAAATCTTAAAAAAAAAAAAGATTCAATCCTCTGAGAAGGGTACAGTCCAACTTCAGGTGCATAGCTGTTAGGAGAGTGAATAAAATCAAATTTCTCCTGGGAAGGAGGAAAAGGGTGGGTAGTTGGTGGGTAGGCAATAAAGAGGGTTTGCCACTCACCCGCTTTGGACAGATCTCCCGTGTGGGTCAGCTGAGAAGCAGAGCAGGCAGACAGACATAGTTATCAATGGAATGCAGAAGCCATGTGCAAATAACCAAAGCCCTAGAGTATCTGTGGATGTAATGATGTAATGTTACAAAGAACCTTACTTTTGCTTTCATCTCCCTAGCTCCCCACAATAATCCTGATGATATCCTGAGTACGGATAGTAGGGTCTTCATTTCTCAGCAGCATCCAGGGTCCAGAGGCTGATATGTCAATGGCTGTATCCATTGGGGAAGAAAAGTGGGGCTCAGGGTAATTAGTAACTTGCTATTGATCCCAAAGCTACAGTTCTGTCCAGAAAAGGATTAGAACTCAATTCTGTCTGATTCCACTGTCCATTATCATCCCATGCTATGCTTATTTCAAAAGTCAAGACTGGTTTTGTTTTGTTTTGTTTTGTTTTGTTTTTTTGCAGGGGTGAGGTGTGAAGGATACAGGAAGTGAATTGGGACGAATATCATTTATAATTGGGTTGGGAAGATGAGACTGGCTGGGGTTGCATGTCATACCTGGAACTCTAAATTTTTTCTCTCCCATGTGAGACAGGACCTAAGATATACGTGCCAGAGAATGTTGTTATTATTAGACAACTTGAACCTACTTTTTCATTATTTTTAAGGATTGAAGAAAGGAATAGATGAAGAGGGGAGAAAACTGTCAGACTTTCATATTTTTTTAAGCCGTTGTTAATGGTTTTCAAGCACAGCGGGGCTACTTTGACATTTTATTATCAGTTTCTCTACATTAGAGTGTGCAACCTACCTTGTTGGGAACTGGTGCTCTATGAGTCGCTAGTGGGTAGAACAGAAGGAAGGGGGTGGGAGGAAGTGAAGGAAATCTCAGTTCTTTCAAAAATACCCCACCTTGGACAGCACTGGATTTGTGGGGGATGCACAGTTAGCTGCCACCCACCATCACTCTTTCCTTCTTCCATACCTACCTCTACCCCATTTTTCTTCTTCTAATTAAGCCTACTCTGGCCCCATTTCTAACAAGGGCTTGATGTGAGTGCCTCTTGATGAATTCATTTTCAACCTGTCTTGAGTCGGGAGGCAGCTGGGTGCAGAGCAGCTCAGATATGAGTAGTCCTGGCTAATTAGGTTCCTGGCTGCCTTTTTGCTGTACCCACAACCCCTACCAGTCTGCCACCCCATCACGCCCTCTGTTGGATTTCATTCTGTTGCTTGTCTCCGTTAATTTGCAGATCTCGTGCAGAACTACACGGTCTTCCACATTTATTAAAGCTTTCTCCACTGGGGCTGATAATGTCAAAAATAATTAGCAAATCCCTCATCCCCTGGGGGTATCTCCTCAGTGGGTGACCTTGAAATGGTCAGGGAGGATGGACACTGCGAAAGTTACATTTGTTAATGTGGGGGGGGGGCACTTTTGACAGACCGTGACTGCAGGAGGGGTGTTAGCATCTAGTTGAGGGGGCCCAAAATGCTGAACTTCTTGCAAAGTCAGTCCTGCACAATGAAGAATTCTCCCCAATATGCCAATAGAGACCCACTGAAGAGCATTGCAAAGTACAGAGCAAAAGAGATTTTTAGCTTCAGTTGCTCTCCTTAGAGGCTTCTGATGAAGGTGTGGGGGTGGGAGCAAGGGAGCTAACTCTCTAGCTGAAGGTGCTTTGGGCACTTTTGGTTCATTATGTTTCTGTTTCATCTCTGAACCTTCAGGGCCTCACACAATACCAAGAACATAGTAGGTGCTCAACCATGCAGTATTGATCCGATTTGTTCATGGCATTTTCTAGGCACAGAATGGTCCCTGGCTTCAGTAATTTTAACTGAATGTCTACTATATCATTAAGAAAATGGAAGTCACCTTAGGTGTTCTAATAGAGGGAGTTTAACATGGGGAATTGGACGGACAGTTTGTGAAGGATGAAAAAGTGCAGAACCATGAGATAGCCCAGGTGTAATGAGGAGGGAAGCAGCTACTGCCACTAGAGCGAAGAAAGGGAGGTGTACATGCTTATCCCCAAACCTAGAAGTGGGGGCGCCTGGGTATCTCAATCAGTAAAGCATCTAACTCTCGGCTCAGGTCATGATCTCAGGGATCTCAGGGTCATGAGATGGAGCCCCGTGTCAGGCTCCCTGCCCAGCTTGGAGCCTGCTTGGGATTCTGCCTCTGCCCACCACTCCCCTGGCTTGCTTGCTCACTTGCTGTCTCTCTCTGTCTCTCAATCAATCATTCTTTTTTTTTTTTTTTTTAAGATTTTATTTATTTGACAGAGAGAAACATAGCCAGAGAGGGAACATAAGCATGGCGAGTGAGAGAGGGAGAAGCAGGCTTCCCGCCAAGCAGGCAACCCGATGCGGGGCTCAATCCCTGGTCTCCGGGATCATGACCCGAGCCGAAGGCAGTCGCTTAACCAGCTGAACCACCCAGGCACCCCTCAATCAATCAATCTTAAAAAAAAAAAAAATTAGAAGCTGAATGAGCACCAGGTGTTATATGTAAGTATTGATCACTAAATTGCACACCTGAAACTAATATTACACTGTATGTTAACTAACTGGAATTTAAAAAAAAATTTTAAAACCCCACAAAACAAAAAACCCTAGAAGCTGGGAAGAGAACCCTAGGCATCTGGGGCTTAGACCTCTGCTAAACGGCCACCTGTAGGCTGATTGGGGCAGTGCTGAAAGCACCTGGAGACTAGAACCCTTGCCAAAGTGGGGTGCGGTGGGGTGAGGGGTTGGGAAGTATTGCTGTGCTTGGGAGGTGCTTAAGGGGCTAGGACACCAAAAGGAAGGAGCCAGGCCTTCCCCCTCCTCCAGCCTTCCTGTCCCCTCCCCGCCCCATAAGACTGATAAAGAAGTCTTGCTGGCAAAGGAGAAGAGTTTCCAGGTGCAGCAGCAACACAGGGTAGAATACTGAAGGGTGTGGGTATAGAGCTGAGGGTCAAGAGCTGAAGAGAAGCGAACCTGTTATGGACCAGATTTCATGTTAGGTCTTGGGAACCCAGAGGGGAGCAAGGTGGACAGTCCAGGCTCAGTGCCTCTAGTCCAGCATTTATAGTCTGCACTTTACATGAATAATTACACACACAGTTAGTTACCATTACAATACATATATATTTTTAAAGGATTTTATTTATTTACTTGAGAGAGAGAGTGAGCAAGCAGGAGTGGGGGTAGGGGAGGGGGCAGGGACAGAGGGAAAGAGAGAAGCAGACTCCTCACTGAGCAGGGAGCCTGTAGTGGGGCTCTACCCCAGGACCCCAGGATCATGACCTGAGCTGAAGGCAGACGCTTCACTGACTAAGCCATTCAGGTGTCCCACCATTACAATACCTATTTTTATTTTTTATTTTTTTAAGATTGTATTTATTTATTTGACAGAGAGAGAGAGAGAGAGAGAGAGAGAGAGAGAGAGAGATCTCAAATAGGCAGAGAGGCAGGCAGAGAAAGAAAGGGAAGCAGGCTCCCTGTTGAGCAGAGAGCCCGATGTGGGACTCCATCCCAGGACCCTGAGATCATGACCTGAGTCAAAGGCAGAGGCTTAACCCTCTGAGCCACCCAGGCGCTCCTACAATACCTATTTTTAAAGAACAAGCCCAGGGCACAGGAAGGGCATTTAATAGGAGCTTGCTTGGGGCTGAGATGCTTCTCCTGAGGAAGAATCACTTAAGGTGTAGCCTGAGAGGTGAGGAGGAGCACTTAGCGTAGTGAAAGCAGGAGGAGAGGAAGCAGCCTGAGCAAAAAGGTTGGGAGGTGAGAGGATTTGGAGAATTGAACAGAGCATGTGAGGAATACCTGCATTGTTCAGGGCTCCAGACACTGCCTCTCTCCCCTCCCTTCCCTGCCCTCCCCCTGAACCCCCCCAATCCCTTTTTTCCCCCTTCCTTCCTTTTGTCCTCCTCCTGGTCTCCCTTCCAGCTCCTGGACAGACACGGAGCCCTTACATCCTGAACTCAGCCCTGACCTTCTCTCACACTTAGTTCTGCATCCACTCATGCTGCCTCTCGCCTTGCTGTCTTCTACTGTATGGTCCTTGCATTGATAAATGACTTTCTAGGTGTTACTGCTTCTCCCAACTCCTCTTCTCTTTTCTGGTCTCAGAGCAGTTACCCAATAGGTGATTGATTTAACCTCACTTATAATACAAATCGCAAATTCAACTATCCTTGAAACATCATCTCTCATCTCTCAAATGCAAAGATATGTTAAAAAAAACAACAACACCCAGTAAAGGTACAAATGTGAAGAAGTGGGCAGTCTTATGTAGCCATGGGGGAAGGTGCAATCACACAAATGTTGATAGAAAGGAAATGGATAAAATGCATCAAAGGCCGCGTGCACACACACACACACACACACACACACACAGGCAAAGCCCCTAACAGTGACATTTCACTTACAGGTATCTATTCTAAGGAAATGATCACAAATGTACTTGAAGATAAAACTCTGAAGATGTTCACAGCAGCAATTTTTATAATACCGAATTAGCTAAATGTTTAACAATCAAGAGTTGGGACTGGGTAAACAAAACGTGGCATACACATACAATGGCTTTGTTGGGGCCTTCAAGCCAATGGTCTAGAAGAATATTTAATGTTCAGAAAATACTTTTGTGATGTATCTTTGAGTGAAATGAGAAAATTTTGGAAGATCACAATTAAGAAATTATCCATTGAAAAAATATGTATATGTATATGATATGTATGGGTGTGTGATATAGAGCCTATGTATGTGTATAGGATGAGCACACATCTATGCACGTGAGGCATATCCAACACATGTGCACTCATGCAGAAGACATGCCTGTACACGAATGTTAACATATGTATACGAGCACCCACGTTATGCATACATGCATGTGATGTATCCGTGTGACATGTGTGTTATGTGTCGCATATATGTGTATGCGTCGTGGTGTGTGTGTGTCTGTGTCTGTGTCTGTGTGTGTCTGTTTATAGCGCCTGGGAAGTAAATGCCAGAGTAGGGAATGTGCATATTAACAATAGGATTAAGGGTGGCTTGCTTGTATCTTCTGTGTTTTGCTTATTTGAGTTTTTTTTCAGTTTCACACCATTTATGTGTATTGACTAAGAAGAAAGAAAAATGGCGTAGTATTTGAGCAAAACAGATATCTGAGGAAAGGAAACAAACCAGCCAATCACGTGCCTGTTGCACATGGGGCCACATTCCCTGGATGCACTTTGGCTCAGGATCTACTGTAGTTTGATCTGTGGAGATCAGTTACCACCCATGGTGGGTGGGCACGCCTCATCCACAGGACACCGAGCGGTAACAGAGCCCTCTTTTATAGATGGGGAATGGTTTGCAGGGTTGGCAAAAGTGCCCATCTCCTGATCTCTTGTAAGATTCAAAGCCTCGGTTAGGTGCCTAGGTCAGGGGCTGGCACAAAGTAGGCTCTCAGAGCATGGGTGGCCCTTTCTCCTTCCCCAGCAGTGGCTCACATCCGGCTTCCTGACCAAGTCTGGGTGACTTCTCAGCGACTTTGTCTCCTTTTACATCAGCCATCCCTGAAGCCTGTTTGCGACCCCTCTTGCTATCTATGTACTGCTGGGAGTCTGGGGAACACAGAACCACCCTGATCTTTGAGACACCTAGGTTGTGTAGATGATGGGAATTGGAAACCCTTCATCAATGTACTGATAACTTACTCTGCCAGGGCCTGTGTGGAGCCCTGGTGGGCAAACATAGAGCTTGCCCTTTGGGAACTAACAGTCTTCATGGTAGTAATGTTGAGGCACTAAGATTTTGAGGGGGAGAAGGGTCTGGCTTGCTTTTTGCTCTCTCCACGGTTTCTAGAACAGAGCCTAATACATAGTAGGGCTCACACTATTTTGAATAAAACAACAAAGGCCAAAGAAGGAGGAAGGGGCAAAAGAGGAAAGCTAAGAAACCTCAGAAGAGTGGATCTTCCGAATTCCTCTTCAGCAGAAGGTGCCTGGCAGGGCACACAGCTGAGCATCGTGTGTGACACGCGGCCTTGTGTGCGGCCTCATGTGTGGCCTCGTCTCTGGCAGACAGTCTCAAATTCTGGACCACTCTGGACCTCAGCCAGTGTGGCCCCTCTTAGGGTAGACAGAGAAAAACAAGAAATCAAACTAGTGTTTGCTCCTGGAACAGAGGTTAGGGATCCCCAGAAACTCAGGCAGACTTGAATCTAAACTCTCATTCTGCAACATGTCAGTTTCACTTTTTTTCTGGAGAAGCCATTGCGTTGAGTTTTCTGGAGCCCTTTTCCCTCGTACAAAGGGGAGGACCGTGTCTTCAGTGGGGCTGCTGTGAGGTTGGACGTGATGGTGTGGGTTGGATGAGGAGTGAAGCTTCCACCTTTGTGGGGGCTTTTCGGTCCCTGAGATATTTAAGTTCACCTTTTATCCTCGACTCTCTTTAGATCAAGCCTTAGCCTCCACCGTCCTAAGGGGAAAATAGGAATACAGTGACATCTATAGCTTTGGAAGTCCAGAAGGCTAAGGTCTTCACAGAAAGAGAAGTTGAGGAAGATTTCCTAGGGAGCCATTTATTGCCAGTCTCCCCAAACTCCAGACTGGAGGAAGGGTGGAGAGGTAAACGTGCATATGGGACTCTGAGCGGTGCCCCCCTCCTGGGGTGAATCCCTGGAGGAGTGTTAGGGAACAGGACCCCACTTTTAGTTTTGGATTCTGTGGGTGTCTCACTACCCTGGTGAAGCCTGGATGTCTGGGTACAAATACCAGCTCAACTTCTTGATGGCTGCATGATCTGACATAGGGGACTTACATGTTTGGACTCTAGTTTCTGTATCTATGGTACAGGGATCATAGTGGCTCCCAACTTGCATAGCTGTTGATGGGAGTGATGAAGCAGATCCTGAAAAGTGCTTAGAACAGTGCCTGGGAAAGGCTTTATGTGTTGTAGAAGGAAAGGAGGGAGGGAGGGAGGGAGGGAGGGAGGGAGGAATGGTTGGAGGGAAGGAGGGAGGTAGGGAGGTGGTAGGAGAACATGCCCTGTAGCATCGTGGTGTACTAGCTGGAGAGTGCATAGACCTGGTGGGCCGTATGGCCAGGTGAATGAAGTCGAGTATCTTGCCAATGGCCTTGGAGAGTCATGACGCCTGGCGCCCCTAAGTGGGACTTGGAAATGAGGAGGAAGGGAGGGAGAGAATGAGGCAGGAGCTGTGCAAGGCTTTTCTTCCCTGAACACAGGACCTGCAGTAAAGGATGTGAGGACCAGATGAGGTGTGTCCCATCCCAGGGGTCAGCCGGAAGGTGACACTGTGGCATGGGTTACATCTCAAGAGATGCTCTAGAGAACAAGGACAGATGAAAATACAGACTCGGTCACCCCTGCCCCGTGACGGCTTGGGGACATTTGCACAGTCCCTAGAACCTGGCATCTTCCCCAGCGAGAAGAACGGAGTGAGAAAATCTAAAATCTGACTTGATTTAACCTGAAATTGATAAGAAAGATAAAAATATTTGGCTGGAAGTGACAAGATTAAATGTTCTCCTTTGGAGAGCTTGGGGGGCTTGAGAAAGAACTTCAGTTCAGTGGGAGAACACATCCACATCTACAAGCACAGAAGCTAAAAGGTTTTCAGTCCTGAGAAGATGCTGGGGGACTCATAGTCACTGCATTTGCAAAGGGCTTGGCATGTTCCCAGCGCTCCACAAATGGGCCATAAATACATAAGTAATAACATAGAACAGTCTGCCTATGGCAAGGGCTGGCAGGTCGCGTTGCCAGAAGGGATGGAGGCTGAGAATCAGACTCCGTTCTCTCCCTCCTTCCTCCAGACCAGTCCCATTATTGGGCCACACCTCCTCCTTATTGAGCCTTGAGAGTGGAGTGCAGAAAAGTGGACTCTGAGTGCATGCCATCCCATAAATACTTCCAGTGGGAAGAGAGATTTATGGTGTTATAAATGCCAGCGGCAGGCCCAGTTTGTGTTAATAGCCTTATTAGTTACATTGCTGTAAAATCCAGATCTCCACACTGTTTAACAGCTACAGTTCTGCTCAGCAGCATTAATTCAGTAAATCGAGGCCTCTTGACATAAATCTTAAAGCCCCTGGAACCTGATTAGGAAATCCCTCCTGATGGGTTAGAGATGGACAGGTGGAGTGAGGCCAGCAAGCTTCTAGTGGGAACAGAGTGTCTCATGACGCCAGCTGTCTCCCAAGGCTGTCACCATGAGTCATTTCCTGTCCCTGATCTCCATGACCTTGAACATGGAGTGGCCAAGAGGGATTGCTGGCCATCCAAAGAAGGTGAACTTAAAACCCCCGTTAGCCACAATAGGGCTTTTGTTCAAATTAGAGAAAGAAGCCCCCTGAAGGGGGCTGCAGGCTCACACGTGCATGGTTTGCCAGGGGAATGCCACCTTTGTGCTGCTCAGAAAAAGGTGGGGGAGGCTGCAGACTGCATTCCAGCCCCCACCTGCGCCCTCGGTGGGAGCCCCAGTGCATGGAAGAGCCCACGCAGCAAGGTGCCCGGGAGGAACTTATAAAATTCAACTATATCCACAAAGGGAGAGCGGTAATTGAGAGACCTAGAAATTAGAAAGTTAAAGACGGGCAAAAGTAAATGATTATATGTATGAAAAAATGAAAGAAAAAAATTAATGGGATGATTAACCCAACATTTCATATCATGGTTACCTTTAAGAGAAAGGCAAGAAATGGGTTGGAATGGGAAGGAGCAGATGGTTAGATGAACGGATTGCTGACATTTAGGTTCTTTTCTTTTTTTTTTTTTTTAAGATTTTATTTATTTATTTGACAGAGAGAAACATAGCAAGAGAGGGAACACAAGCAGGGGGAGTGAGAGAGGGAGAAGCAGGCTTCCCCGCCAAGCAGGGAGCCCAATGTGGGGCTCGATCTCGGGTTTCTGGGACCATGACCTGAGCCAAAGGCAGTCGTTTAACCAACTGAGCCACCCAGGTGTCCCAACATTTAGGCTCTTGATATGGGTGGTGAGTTCATAGATGTTCATGATATTAATTAATAAATAATATATAACAGGGTAATTGTTAGCTGGTGATTAATCTGATTCTTTGTACCTGGGGAGAGGAGGCAGGCACAAGAAGGAAACTAGAGAGGCTGGAGACCAGATCTGATGTCCACATTTCCGTAGCTGTCTCTCTTACCCCTAAAGACAACCTGCACAAGCTGGCTCCTTCACTCATCACCGTGTTTAGTCCTCATAAGCACCATACATGCTCACCGAGTGCTGGGATTGAATCCTGACTCAACTGCTTATAAAATGTGTGATCCTGGATGAGTTACCTAATCATTTGTGCTTTAATTTCCTCGACTGTGTTTTTTAGGTTTTTTTGTTTGTTTTGTTTTGTTTTGTTTTGTTTTTGAGAACCAGAGAGAGCAAGCAGGAGGGAGCAGAGGGAGAAACAGACTTTTAAGCAGGCTCCATGACTTGATGCGGGGCTCAATCTCATGATCCTGAGATCATGACCTGAGCCGGAATCAACAGTCAGATTCTCAACCAACTGAGCCATACAGGTGCCCTGAAAAGTAGGCTTTTTATGATCTAAATTGTCTTAGCTTTCTCTTCGGAGTCTTTAGAATAATTTGCATAGACTGATTGGCACAGATTTTTGAAGCTCTTTGAATGGAGGAGGACCCCAAATATCACACGACTAAAGTTTCAGCAGTCCAGAGTTAAAGACAAGAGGAAGAGAAAGAGTAAATGGAAAAAGCACTGTTAGTTTAAGTATAGAGCATGGATATGTCAATAATTATTTTTCAGTTCTTTTTCAAAAACTTCTTTTTTGCTAAAGTACTGCCAACTCTGTATAAAGATGTTCTTACCGTATTTCTTTGATTATAAGAAGGATGTTTTCACATATTAATATATTTTGTTAAAGATTGATTTACTTGCGAGAGAGGGTGTATGGACATGCAAGCAGGGAGAGGGCTGTGGAGAGGGAGAGAAACTCAAATAGATTCATGCTGAGCACCTAGCCCATGGGGCTCCATCCCAGGACCCTGAGATCATGACTTGAGCCGAAATCAAAAGTTGAGTGCTTAACTGATGGAACCACTCAGCTGTCCCTCATTTGTGAATTTTTTAAAAATAACTGAACTGAAAAGATCAAAACAAAATTAGGGTGAGTTTTGGGCATAAATATAGGCAACAAAAACAAAGTACAGACCTAGGAGTAGCTAGCTACTTTGCAGGCTGTAAGGATTAAATGAGATACTGAGTTTGGACCCGTTTGGACCCAACACATAGTGAGTGTTGAGTAAATCTTAGTGATCAGAGCATCATTATGCCCATTTTACAGATGAAGAAGAAAGATGCTTTGAAAGGTTAAGTAACTTGCCCAAGACTGCACAGTTGGCACCAAATGGCCTTTTCTCCTCCCACCCCCCACTTTATATCCAGTCTGTTCTCTTTCCTTTCTTTGTAGATTGTATACAAATTACTTAATTATTGAACATGAGCCAAGACATGTGTGGGTTCTGAGGTGTAGAAATGAAAGGATAATGTGCATAATCCTTACCCTTAGGGATCCTCCAGGCTTTGAGATTTGGGTATTGGTGAGTGTCTGAGGGGCGCTTCTGAGGATGTAGGATTCCCCAAGAGATAGGGGAGGAGTGGCCTGTCCTGTAGGCACTGGCTGCCTTGAACTCTTTCCCATCAGATCCCCTTGTGCTGAGGCAAATCTGTCCTTGCTTTCCTTCATGACTAAGCTGCAGGCTTGGGTGAAGAATGGATTCCAGAAGCCCTTAGGAAGACAAGAACGAATTCTTCTGCCACATGTAAGTGGTTTACAGGCATAAGAGTGGAGATCTGGCTTCCCAGGTATTTCAAGCGATCATAGTTGTACTGAGTGCTCAGCAGAGTCACCTCCAACTCCACGTACCCCAGATGGCAGCCTTTCCCATTGGTTTCCTTAGTGAAACACCACCCTAATCCTCCGTGGTGATCCCGAAGAAAATCAACACATCTTG
Organism: Spilogale gracilis; assembly: GCA_004023965.1. NCBI lineage: Eukaryota > Metazoa > Chordata > Mammalia > Carnivora > Mephitidae > Spilogale > Spilogale gracilis. Next base: position 4,537 of record PITA01005551.1, on the reverse strand, counting down.
TATGTGGAGACAAGAGTGGCTGGACTTTGTAGACAGAGCTCCCTGTGTTTCACCTTCTTCTAAAGGGTTTCTCCCCAAATTCCGCTGCCCAGCCATGTCATCAGCCACGATTCAAGGGCAGCTCAGCAGAGTGCTCAGGAGTCAAACAGAGCTTGATCCCAGGGAGGCCTGGCCATTCTTCAGCTGTGCGACGGAGACCAATCACTTTACCTTTCTTTCTTTCTTTTTAAAGATTTTATTTATTTATTTGACACAGAGAGAGAGATCACAAGTAGGCAGAGGGGCAGGCAGAGAGAGACGAGGAAGCAGGCTCCCTGCTGAGCAGAGAGCCCGATGCAGGCCTCCATCCCAGGACCCTGAGATCATGACCTGAGCCGAAGGCAGAGGCTTTAAGGCGCCCTCATTTTACCTTTCTGCGTCTGCTTCCTCATCTGTAAAATGGAGGTAGCAAAAGAACCTCCTCACGGTGTTGTTCAGAACAGTGAGTTAATGCCATGGGATGCCGAATAATGACCCGCTGAGATGCTCACACCCGAATCCCCAGAACCTGTGACTGCCACCTTATATGGCAGAAGGGACTCTGCAGATGTAATTGAGTTTAGGATCTTGAGGTGGGGAGATTATCTTGCCTTATCCTGGTGGATCTAATCGTAATCACAAGTGACTTTAAAAAGGGGAGGCAGAGGGAGCTCTGAGTACAGAGGAGGAAGTCGGGCTATTCTGGTGGAAGAAAGAGGTTGTGATGATGTAAGGAGGGGCCGAGAGCCAAGGATGCTGCTGGCCTCTGGGAGCTGTGGAAGACAAGGAAGAAGACTCTCCCCTAGAGCCTCCAGACAGAGCCAGAATCGCTCACCCCTTGAGTTGAGCACTAAGACTGGTTTGGATTTCTGGCCTCCAGAAATGTAAGAGTATAAATTCGCATTGTTCTAAGCCACCAAATCTGTGGGCATTTGTTATAACCACCCCGGGAAACTCATACAGTTTGTTGGCACACTTCCAGGCATGTATTTAACACAGAACGAATGGTCATAAGTTCATTGTAATGTTTGAAAGATAAGGGCATCCATAACTCCCTCATAGGAAAATGTCTAGATTATCCAAAGGAACCAGCGATTGGGTAAATAGGGGGAAGGGAGGAGAGAAAGCCTGGTATGGAGGTTTTATCACCTCCTGCCAGGTGGAAATTCACCTTGAGAAGTGGTGTGGCTTTATTAAGGGAAGTGGTGGGTTTGCTTAGAGTATCCCTATGTTGCTTGATTGTATTATCAACAAACACTTGACCAGCATCTGCCATCAGCCAGGCCCTGAGAGGTAGTGCCAAACTACTTGTAGTTAGCTCTTCTCCTCCTGCTAAGGTCTATGTGGATGGTGGAGGGAGTAAGGAAGCCATCATGAAGGTAATCAAATAGATGCCCTGACAGAGGAAATTGGGACGTGCGGTGGGAACTAAGAGGAGGGGCATCTTATCCGTTACCCATTGCTGCATGACAGAGCATTCTAAAACACAGTGACTTCAGATAGTGTGTGATTCACAACTGCAGGGGCTAGGAATTCAGGCAGGCTTGTTGCTGTTCCATGTGTCCTTGGCTGGGGCATCTGAACTGGGACAGGAGGATCCTAGATGGTCTGTCACAGGTATGGTACTTCAGAGGGATGGTTGGACTGTCCAGGGACGTGCCGGGGTGGCTGAGCCATTCTTCTCGTGGTATTGGTTCTCACTCTCAGTCTGGGACCTCTGTTCTCCTCCCCATGGCGTCTCTCTCTCTCTCTTAGACTTCCTGAGTGAAAGCAGAAGAGGCTTTGTTGCCTCCTACGGTCTGGGATCTGAAGCCCTAGAAAGTCATTTCTGATGCACTCTTGGTTAAATCAAGTCGACAGGCAGCCTGACTCAAAGAGTGGGGACACATGCCTCGTGTGAAGGATCACTGTGGGCGCATACAGAGGTGGAGGAATGACTGGGGCCATATTTGCACAATCTGCCACAGGCATCTCATCCATTCTTGAGGGGTGATGGTCAGGGAAGGCTTCCTGAATAGGCAACATCTAACTGGACACCTACAGTTTACGTAGGAGTAGGCTAGAGACTATGGAGCACAGAGGACTAGCGTGTGTGAAGACCAGAGGCAAAAGGGAACTTTGAGAGAATGAAGTTCAGCAAGGAAGGGAAAGGTAGGCATAGGAAATGAGGCTGGAGAGGTACGCAGGGACAGCTAATGAAAGGCCTTGTAGCCATAGTGCTTCATCCTGAGGACAGTGTGGTGGAGTTGGAGGAATTTGAATGTGGGGGTAAAAGACCCGAATTAAGTCTTAAGAAGGTCCTTCTGGCTGGTCTAAGGAGACTAGATTGCAGAAAGCCAGAATGGATGTTCTGAGGTCAGTAAGAAGGCTGTAGAGTTGTCCAAGCAAGAGGTGCTGGTGGTGATAGTGGGGATGGAGGTTGTAGGTGGTTGGGGGAGGTTTTTAGAAGGTCAGCATTGTGGCAGGATAGGGCCATCCATCCAATGTCCCTTAGCCCCAACTAGAAAGAGTTGCCTTCTCCCTTATACTCTGGTCTAATCAGTCCCCATAGGTGCTAAAATTTCCTCTTTCTGCCCCTTCCTTTCCTTTCTATGGCAACCACCCACCTTCCCCACCTCATGGTGGGGTGGTTCCAACACTCTGTTAGTTGGTCTCCCTATCTTCTGGGTCTCCCCCTTCCAATCTATCTTGTATACTGTCACTGATGTGAGTATCCTAAATTACAGCTTTACATCATGTCAGCTCCCTCTGGAAAACAATAGAATCTCACTGGGGCTCCCAATCCTTCCAGGAAAAAACAACAAGTCTCCATGTGCTGTTACGGGTACCCCGAGGCCTTCTAAAATGTATCCCCTACTGTTATTCAATGGTATTCTACCTGCCAGATATAAAAATCTTGCCAGTGGTTAGAAAATTCTTCCACACTAATGATAATAGTGACGATGGCAAAGTATGGCCGTAGTTATCAAGATTCACTATTTGCCTTTTGACTTCTGAGGTGCATGTGGAGATGTGCTTTTCAGATCCCCCTTCAAGGGAAGACACGCCGCCCTGCTGTGGGGAGTGTGGTCAGCAGATGGCTTCCAGCTGTCAGCTCCTTTGACAGCTGCAGAGAGCTCCCTCGCCCAAGGTCACCGCCTTGTGGAGCAGTGACCAAGCAGGACAGGGTAGGAGGCTTGGCTGCTTGGGCTCAGCCATTCTCCCCACCTGGTTGACTGGCTTCATTGGGCTTCCCTGCAGTTTAGACTGCTTCTTCTTCCTTCCCCTCAATATTTTTTGGATTTCTTTATTAAAATACCATGTGCAAACGACATAATTTACCTATTTAAAGTATCCAGTTCATTTTTAGCATATCACAGAATTGTGAATCACAATTTGAGAACGTTTTCATCACCCCAAAGGAACCTTCATACCCGTTGGCTTCACACATCATTTTCATCCAAACTTCCAGCCCCAGACAAGCACAAGTCTACTTTTCATTTCTAAAGAATTGCCAATTCTGGACATTTCACATACATGGGATCACTTAGTCTCTTGTGTCAGACTTATTTTATTTAGCAAGTGGTTTCCAGTGTTTAATCCTACTATGTGCCCCATCTTACTCAACCAGTCCATCAGCTGATGCACAGTTGGGTCGTTTCCCTATTTTTGACTATTATAAATAAGGCTTTGCAACCCAGACTCTATCTCAGAGTGTCTTTTCCAAAAACTCTGACCTGTGACACCTGGCAGTCTCCCCCCTCAGGAGTTTATCCTCCAGATACTGATGCGCAGTGCAAAGCACCCCGTGTACCACATGATTTATAGTGGCGTTCTTTGTATTAGCAAAATGTTGCAAACAACAGGATTAAAAGATGACTAGCTGAGAGTGATCAGAGAGATGAAGCGACCAGTTAAGTAACACAGCAAGTGGGTATTGGACATAGGGTTTGAACCCAGGCCTCCTTCTCCATATCATGTCCTCGTTCTGCAGCTCTCCCTTTCTCCCAGCTGGATTCTGTGAGGACGTTGTACACGTAGCCCACAAACTGGCTGCCTTCAGTCTAGAAATAGCTTGCCTCCATGCTTGTGTTTCAATTGGACAGTACCAGTGTGCAATGTTTAAAAATCTGGAGATTGCACATGAAAATGCAGGTCATGAGTTTCTTTTTTGGAAATAAAAGGGTGCAGTCTGCCAACATTGGACTCGACGTCTCCATGGTAAGGCTGGCTGATGCTGAGAAGTGTCCACATCTTTTGTGTGGGGCTCTTAGTTCCCACCTCTCCCTTGTGTGCACAGCCAGCCTGTTTCACTCACTCTGGTTCCCTGCCTGGCTGCTCCATGAATTTAGGTTTGAGACCTTTCCAGCTTTAGGGTTTCTTTCACTAATTTGCGGTATATGCTCTTCTGAGAGGCCAGCTCTGGCTGGTGACCTTCATTCTAGGAAACCCAGCTCCTAAGTTTTTCCTTTGCTGATCTTTCTTTCTTCCTTTCCTCTCCCCTCCCCTCCTGTCCTCTCCTCCCTCCATGCCTTTCTTC